>VZRI01010679.1:228666-282277 GCA_013397515.1 Upupa epops | reverse complement strand
GACTGCCTGATAACTACTATGGCTGGCGCAGTTCTCCAGGCGCAGGATTGCCAACAGGCCGAGGAGATCCATCTTTCTGTTTGAATTTCTTAGGACAGGAGGTTGTTGCAGGCTGGATTTATTTCCTTTCTTCAATCTACTAAGTGCCCACATTGCCCCCCTTCCAGCTCCTTGGAGTCAAATGGTGACCATTGCTCAAGTGAGAGATTCTGGGTCAATGAAATGGCATAGAATACGTTTTGTCTACTCTTTCTTTGTGTTGTTTTGTTTCCGTTCTGTAGTGGCAAGTGCCCCAGCTGACAATACTCACTCTTGCTGTACTGACTTTTGAGAACGTGTTGAATTACCTGGCTTCTCTTCCAGGCTTGGAAATCCAACACTGCTGCCATACTGAGCAAGATATCAACGATGAATTATTTTTAATATTGAAGAAAGTACCATTACTGTTGCTGTTCCCTTCGTTCTTGTACTAGATCACACATAGAAATAGAGACAAACCTAAACTGTTCCAAAAATAATGTATAAAACGAGCTGATGTAATGTAAAATGTCAGACTTCTTTTTTTTTACAAGCTTCATATTAGACTCCTGTTCAGCTGTGTAGAGCTCTATGAATCTCACTGTTTTATTAAATGCTGTTTATGGTCTGGAAGGAATGGTTAACCTATCTCAAGATTAACAAATTTTGCACTAACATGAGCAATATTGATTTGAAAGAAGAAAAAAAAAGAAAGAAAAGTTATATGAATTCAATATTTAAAAGATAAACTATGATTTTAAAGGTATATTAACACTGAAAGTACATTTTGACAAGTAACATATTTAAGCCCAAAATATAAGTGGTTATGTCAGATAACACAAATCTATAACGCTATAGATTGAGAAAGAAAAATGTGTTTCACTGTACATGTTGCTAACATGTACAAAGACAAACTCATATTGACATATTTTCTATTAATAAATCCTACTGCATTGTGGAGAATCGCTGGTCATAGTGCAATATGTTGAAACTCAGAAAGCGGGGGGCACTGCCTGGCTTCACGCAGCCAACAAACCCCTGCCTTTGATTTCTTTTAAAGACCAATTGGTTTGCTAACTTCCAGCTCTCAAGTCACCCGGTTCCCTTTCCCTGTCCACCAAGTTGGCGATCGCAACCTATTCCACAATGGCAAGTTAAGGGGAAAGGGGGTTTTAAAAACGTCCGGTTTGGCCCTAATTCTGGCTGCAAGAGCTCAGCTGCCACTGCTTCCAGAGAGATGGTTTATCCGCACCAGAGGACAAACTAAAAAGCCCAAGGCTAGTGCCACTGGATAGGAACATGCTGTAAAACAATACGATCTTGGCCCCAGTCTTACACGGAGCGGCCAAGAAACAGAGAGCAAACCATGACTTCACTTGTGCGGTGCTGGGAGTCCCTGCGAGGGTGACCGGGAATAGTTGTTTCCCGGGGCTGGGATGCATCAGCCAGCTGAAGTGACTTGACAGGGAGACTGGCAACTCCAATCAGAAACGCTGACTGAATTTTTTGTCTCTCGGCACATTACAGGCTGTGCCAGCCAGCGTGCTGCAAGGGAGGCTTTCTCAACACCTCCGCCTCATTACTCATGCTCTCCTGCCAGGAGAAAAAGCTCCCAGCTCTTATCTGAGCTTGTAGCACAGGGGGTGTTTAAGAGGAGGTGTGAGGGATGGAAAGACCGAACTAAAGTGAGGAGGGGAGCAAAAAAGAGGCCTAAAAATACAGACACTCAGAGCTTCCATGTGAAGACAGATGCACACCTGCTACTACTAACCATGGAATGGACCCAGCCAAGAGATTTCCTGCACCAAGATCACCAGATGCTACCAACGAGCTAATGTACTGAGTGTTTAATAGCAGCAATGTGACGCACACAAAGCTTTATGGTAGAAAAGCAGGAAGAAGCAGCAAGGGGAAATCACAGATCATGACTGGCGTTTGCAGTTTCACCCAGAAGAATGATGGTAGCAATGAGGGCAGCGACTGCTTACTGCGGTGGAGGAAAGAGGAGAGGGCTGAGGCTCTTGCTAGAAGACTTTGTTTTAGCTTCCTGTCTTTTTAAACTAGTCTCAAATTTTTGCAACCTTCCCTGCCTTGCCCATCCATCCTAGAGATCCTTCCAGGTCATTTGCCAAAAGAAGTAAGAAAAGCAGTGACTATCATCATATCACTCGATAGCCTGGGTTAGGAGCACCCTTGAACCAGTCTTCTGAGGGCCCACTCCATTTAATCCAAGTGCTTTCTGCCAGGGTTTTGGGAGCTCCCATGGGTTTTGCACCATCTCAGCTGGGCCGTGTTGTTCAAAAGATCAGTAGACTACAATCTTCTGCAAGTCCTGCGGGGCAAATGCACGAGGACTGTGCCAGGCATAGTACTCCGGCAAGACACCATGCCGATGTGTTATACTTGAACCTAATTCCCAGTCAAATTCAAGTCAGGACTTTTAATGCCATTTAAACATCGTTCAAACTGTAGACCTCTAACAAAGTGCAAACCTTCCGTTTACACCTACCCTCAGAGCCCACCAAGCCCCTGGAAAGTCTTTCAGCAGCCTCACCAAACCATAGATCAGGCTCCAAGTGAGAACGCATGAAGAACTGGTCCAATCTTCTCAGAGGATGAGCACGTCAAGGCAGCTCTTGCCAGCACACCACAGGCTAATAGCTAAAAGGAGGAAAACGAAGTTATTTGCTAGTACCTGCCTGTCAAATTTACTACAGACCCTTTGGCTCTGGGTAATTTTGTTCTCACTGCTTTAGGAGAGTGACACAGATAAGAAGGACCTGCGGGGACTGACTGCTGCAGTTAATTTTAGTACCCGCCGAGCAGTTTCACCCACGGAAATGCAGTTCTTCTCCTGACAGGTGCAATCGGAAGCTTACCACTACATCTCAGAAAGCACAACAGCAGTGGGTTGCTGAGTCGCTGTTTTTCATGAAGCCAATTAAATCACACAAGCCTTTTCATTTACATGTAGCTCGACGGCTATGGGGGTTGCTTTTTACTTAATTTACTTACTTTTTGAGTGATATATAGGTAGAAAATGCTGATTAGAAAACAAATCGAGACAAGAGGTAATACACCAAGGCTGAAGAGAAGGCGCATGAGAGAGAATTCAGACTGCTTTGTACAGACACCATCAATTATTCATGAAATCACAGGCTCACAAAGTGTACTGGGTTGGAAGGGATCTCCAGTGGTCATCGAGTCCAACACCCCTACAGATTGCCCAGAGCCCCGTCCAGCCTGGCCTGGACTGTCTCCAGGGATGGGCCCTCTACCACCTCTCTAAGAAGCCTGTTCCAGGGATCCCCCACCCTCGGATTCGAGAACCTTTTCCTCATGTTCAGCCTAAATCTGCCCTTTTTCCAGACTCAAACCATGACCCCTCGTCCTATCATTTCCCCTCTTGTGAATGGTCTTCCCCAACCTTCTGAGAGTCCCCTTTCAGACCTGGCTGAGGTTCTGCTGTCTCATGTCAGCAGTCAGCACAAGTGAAAATACTCACCCAGATACAGGAGGGATAAAGTATAACCAACTAAAGAGTCGTAGACAAAAGCAGGAACAGCATGTAAGCAGTGAGAAAAGAAGGACGTGAACCCATGGCCAAGCTTTCACACATTACAGAGCACTTTACACGAGTCAATTCAACCTGAGGGGAAGTAGCAGGGCCTGGATGATAACGTGGTTAACAGCAAATGTGCTGTTTGCACACTCGTGTTTGCTTTTCCCCCCACACAAAAAACTTTTGAGCACCATTTTTGGTAGGTGTGCTCTGTACAAAGTGGTTTGCTCTCAGTCTGTGAGCACGTGTCCTCTCCGTTTCTGCACAGACCATTCTGGTAGCTGTGTCTTTCTCTAAATTCCCAAGGAAATACATACAGCAAGCTTTCCACTCTCTGCTACCATGGAACTGTCTAACACATCTAAATTTCAGTCTCTCTACAGATGCTTCCAGTAACCTATGCCAAGGCTTCATATCCTGTAGCACCATTTCACTCAGATAATTTATGCCGAGCTTAGTCCTTCTCCACATTTCATATGTACCCTGAAACACTTTTACTACATTGCTTTAGTACTTCCTCACTCTTAGGAAAGCAATCAAATACGCCTTGCACAACAAGTCATTGCAGCAAATGTCTTGGCACTTCATCAAGAGACTTTCCTCGCTTTCATATTCCTACCTGCTTTTATGACTTGCTCCTTCTAAACACAGCCCATCTCATCCCAGCCGGATTGCAGGGTTGAATTCATTCTTCTCTTGCGTTCCCTTCATGTGGTTGTCTTGCAGCATAATCGCTCACAGCACTGCTAATTACTCCGGCATTCGTTCCCAATATACCCTGTTTACCTCAAACACCAGCAAGAGTGTTTGAATCCTTTACCATGTGTTTGCCTGCCTGGATGAGCTTGGAAATGATTTTTTTTTCCTGTTGTGAGTCTTCCCCTTCCTAGAGAGCTATAAAATTCACTGCCAACTCCACGTTTAGCTGACATTGCTTCCCTGACTTCCTTTTTCACTTGTCGTATTTTTACTCTTCCAATTATTGCCCCCATCTTTTCAACTCGACACTCTCTTTTACTCAAGTTTTTCATGAACAGGGTCACTTCATCTTCCAGTTCAGCTCCCACAGCAGCACTGGGGACTTTTTCCAAGTCCAAGTGACTTTCCAAGGTTGCAATGCTGGAGTACTGTGTTGAGACCTGGGCCCCTCAGTTCANTATAAAATTCACTGCCAACTCCACGTTTAGCTGACATTGCTTCCCTGACTTCCTTTTTCACTTGTCGTATTTTTACTCTTCCAATTATTGCCCCCATCCTTTCAACTCGACACTCTCTTTTACTCAAGTTTTTCATGAACAGGGTCACTTCATCTTCCAGTTCAGCTCCCACAGCAGCACCGGTGACTTTTTGCAGAAAACCTATCTATAGTTTGTATCTGTAGCCTGTTTTGTTCAGCTTAGTTGCATTTAATAGCTCACGGGTCTCAGAGGTGTTGGTACTGCCCCAAAGCCGGTGGGTACCTGTAGGCATTGGGATACCATTGGGATACATCCCTGCCCAGCCCATGGGGGTTTCTCAGTGATNGGTTTACCTAGGTGCTTTCATTTTTCACCCGTGTCAATTGCTGTCTAACAAGCATGATAAAAACTCAGCACATTAAAGCTTCACATGGAAATTTCACAGGCAAGTTCTTCAGAAGATGTCACTAGCAAACAGGAGTTCCTTATGAGAAATTGGATCCCTCTTTTTTCATGAATTAACCATCTCACCAAACAGCTGATGGCTGCACTGTTGTTTCTAGCAGAGAGAGAGAGAAACTGGGCATCATATCCTGATGCTGTGCTTTTATTACTTAGAATCCCCTACCGCACAGCCCTCGTTTTGTCTGGAAGCCGTGTGTAGCACTCAACAAGAGAGGAGAGGGCAAAACCCTGCTTTATGAGAAAGGAGCCTGTTGCCATGGAAAATCATTTCAGTGGGGCAGCAGAAAGCAGCAGCCTCCTGCAGCCAAGGAGAGACCAATGGGGTAACCTGTGATGAGAACATCTAAAGCTCTGTCATCTCACTTGGGTGTTAAATGAATTCTTCGACAAGGCTACCTTAGTTAGTTGGCAGATGATACAAGGAAATCAGGCAGGGAAACATAACCCGACAGGTCTTGTATCACTGCTGTCCCCTCTGCCTTTGCATCACTGCTGTCCTCTCTGCCTTTTCTCTCTGAGGTGAAATCCAGGCTAAAATCTGCCTTGCCATGAGGCTGAAGGCTGGCATGGCAGTTCCTGCAGCAGATGTTCTTTCATCTTTAGGAGATGTTAGAGGCGTACTTGGAACACGTTAGCAATGGCAACAACAGGAATGTGGAAGAGCTCAAAGGACCAACCTGAGGGTTCATTTTCCTGTTCTCAATCAACGAATCTGAACTGTTTGGCCCTTCCCAACACTCTTTATTCTCATACAGGGAGTGTGGCCCTGCCAAGATACGAAGATGGAAGAGCTTCCAGGGTCAGGGAGGAGAAAATTAAATAAGATGCATTTCAGGAAAACAAAAAGCCATACAAACCTGCTTTGTTTTTATTATGATTTAAACAGTTTACAGTGATAGAGAAGATAGAGAAGAGCACAACTCCCTGTATAATTAGAACAGCAAGCTTGCTTACTCTCAGCCTGCCTTTTTGTACTTTGAGCTGGGTCTGAAAAGTGGAAACACAACAACTGGAACTGCCACTGCCCACTCCAACTTGATCCCACAAGGAATTTCTGCATGTGAGTACCACTGCTTACGTGGAGCAACCCACAGCTCACCAGGACCACTCGCAGGTGTTAAGCTGCATGGGGCTGTGCAACATTCCTAGGATCAGAGTCCTAACTTCTGGCTCACATTTTAAGGTACAAAATGTCCCTCCATACCCTTAAGGTGAACACAGCCCACAGTTTCCTTCCCTCCACGATTTGCAGGTGGAATTCCAGCTTAAAGCTATTGTTTTTCTCTCCCTTAACTTGATCTGCTTGTGTTCATCTGCTGGAGCCTGAAGGACAGACCTAATATTTAAAAACTCAAAACCTTCTGAGCTTCTGAGCCACAATTGCTGTTTCATAATGTTCTTCTGACTGCAAGTGTGAGGAGAGATGAGGTGACAGTCAACCTAACATCTGACATCCAGATCCTGCCACTCAGCACTTCATCCAGCCTGACCTTGAACACCTCCAGGGATGGTGACTTGAGCACCTCCGTGGGCAGCCCATTCCAAACCCGGATCACTCTGCCAGTGAAAATCCTTTTCCTGATGTCAAGTCTAAACCTCCCTCAATGGAGCTTAAGACTGTGACCCCTTCTCCTGTCTCCAGTGTCCAGGGAGACCCCCCACCTGACTCCAACCACCTTTTAGATAGTACATACACTAACACAGATACTTTTGAGCAAGTCTGGATGAAAAACCTGCCCAGTACTGCAATGCTTTTGATAGATTTCAGACCCAAGATATAGTTAAAAATTATATGTATTCAATTAATTATTTCCTTGCACAATTGTTGCCAAATCAGTAGAAAGAAATATCACTGGCAATTTGGATGAATATTCATATGGCACAAATAAACAATTAATACTCATAAGCAAAAATGATGCTAAAATTATGTGGAGATTGGTTTTGGAATAAATTCAAATTCATAGCCTGTTGACAAATAATTTGCTGAAAGAAAGAGAACTATCACTGCTGTAAAGTAATTTGCATACATCACTTCTTGAACTGAGTTATTTAGCCATGAGGACTCCAAGACCTTCAAGTCTGAAATCAATACCTATGTGGAATAAACAGGTTTTAGAAGATATCCTGATAAATTGTCTTTGGCTCTAACCATTAACCCTCTTATGCAGACAGATGAACAAGGCTCCTCTGCAGACTGTCTTATTTAAATACCATTACATATCTTTGGAAATCACTACTGCAAATGAAAACGTATTCATTTTGAATTCCTGTTTCCATATGGAACTCAAGCTGATCTTTTGTTGCCTTTCTCTCCTTCTCTGGAGACGTTCAAGACCCGCCTGGATCTGTTCCTGTGTGACTTGGTCTAGGTGGTCCTGCTGTGGCAGGGGGATTGGATTAGATGATCTTTCGAGGTCCCTTCTGATCCCTAATGATTCTATGAGTCTTTTCCCATTATCTTAAGCTTAGGGGATGTTAAAGAGGCAACCATCTCTACCATGGCTTGACATTTTCCTTCCCTTTGGTGCAAGTCACTGCAGTCCCTGGAGCCCATGAACACCCGGTACACTCCTGTGGCCAGGCTGTAACCCTCCCAACATTTATTTGGCCTCCCAACAGCTGGCAGATGACAAATTTACCTGGGATGGATCTATCTTTCTAAGATTGCACTTTTCATAGTAGGAAACTGAAGATACTGTTTCTAAAGCAGGGGGAGTTGGACTTCGATGACCTTCTGAGTTCTCTTCCAGTCCGTAACAGTCTGTAAAGACCTTTAAGTTCATGCTGATATGTAAGTAACCACACTGTCCACTTAACTAAGTACACAGCTTGGAGGTGTCTTGGGTGATGACAATAAATAGGATGCCAAGGTAAACTGGTTTTGGCTGCTTGGTTTTACCAACAACATTGCAGAATATGTTCTGTAGCTCTGAGTCAGTTGCAGACGATTTTGTTTCCACCTCTGGTGCTTCCTGTACACACAGACAATCCTGATCACATCCCAGTAAAACTGAGCTGCAGTTAACAAGATTAAGAACCAGAACTGAAAACCCTCTGTATTGGCAGCAGGTATTTGTAGACCCAGAGAAAGGAGTGGCTTTCAGTTTCCCAGATGTCCACCAGGGCTCTGGAGGGAGGGATTGAGCTTTCCTGGAGATTTTAAGTACTTCCTGGTGCTTTCTAGGATGCTACTCCAGATGAACTGTTTGTGTTTTCTTTGGTGGCTTTTCTCCACAGAAAGAGTACTATATTTTTGAGACTGCAGGGGAACAATTACATGCTGTCTAGAAACATCAGTAGCAATTGAAGTCCCTCTAAATCAGAGCTGCAGCAAAACATTTTGTACAGGTGCAACTTGACGCGAGAGTAGTATGGCAGGTGAGTTTTCAACCGTTCCCTTTCACTAGGAATAGCTCTTGGCAACACTACTGCAAAGTAACTTCTCAAGCCCCACATCAAGTCTCTCATGGTACTGTATCTGTGTTTAATAAGAGGGTCTTTCAGAGGAGAAAAACCAGATCAGCAAAATGTGTCTAAATCCCCAAGGCTTTATTAAATGAGCAGCTCAAGGTTCTTAAAGAAATGTCTCTTGTGCAGTGGCTAGAAGAGCTGTCTTAGAAGGTCTCTTATCCTCTTAAATACAATAATGGATGCAATCTAAAATTAGAGAGAAAACAGCAATAATCCTCTATAACATCTTTGGATTTTGCTATGAAAGCCTGGATTTTCCATCAGGGTAAAACATTGTAAGAATTAGTGTATTAATACAAACCCCTGCATACTGTCACAGCCTGGGGTTTCATTCCTGTTCTGCAATTAGCACACGTATTCATAGAATCATTAAGTTGGAGCAGACCTCCAAGATTATAAGTCCAACCACCAACCCAACCCCACTAAACCCTGTTCCCAAGTGCCACATCTACACGCTCTCTGAACACCTCCAGGGATGGCTACTCCACCCCCTCCCTGGGTAGCCTGTTCCAATCCCTGACCACTCTGTCAGGGAAGATATTTTTCCTGATGTGCAATCTAAACCTCCCCTGGCACACCCTGAGGCCGTTTCCTCTTGTTATATTGCTGGGGACTTTTCCAACCTTTAGATTGAGAACTGCACTTGTGGTACTGGGAGTTTATTGGTAATGGTTTATTGTTTCTCAGCAGCACAGAGCTTGACTGGTGCTACAGGTCCTCAAGCTTCTCTAATATAAAAGCAAAAGGAAAAAGGACTTCATACTGTGGTAGACAATGAGAAAAGGCAAACGTCGGCACAGGAGACCATCAGAGAGATAGAGGCTCAAGAAAACACTTGCATGAAGGAAGCTTACAAATATCCCTGCTCACTAAGTCCATCAGCTCTGTTCTGTGAGCCAAAATCCCCATTGAAGGAACTGAGCACAGCAACCTTTCCTGAATTCATAATTGCTGCAGTAAAGGAAGCAGAAGCACATGCATTTGCATTTATGGGAGCTACCTTTCATTGCCTGTCCTTTAAAGTCTTTGCCCTTGCAGAAAGTGACAGCAGTACACTGTGAATTAATTCCCTTCTTCCACATGGGCATGAGAATAGCTGTGCCAGAAAACAAACCAACCAGCCCAGTCACAGCAATTAACGAGTTACACCCAGAAAGGATATATTCCTGTCTTCAGGGATTAGCTGAAGTGTTTTTCTTGGTGTTACCCTAATTGATGGACAGGCTAATGTCTGGGCTGGGTGACCTACTGAAGTACTTGTCATTCACAATCATTTCCATGAATTGGGAATAGCCAAAACAATATCCAGTTTTTGCTTACATTTTGCTGGTTACAGAATAAATTCCATTTTGTAGGCTGCTGACAATGAGATCTCCCAGTCTGTATGGATTAAGAATGTGTTAGATGCCCAGTAGGTTCAGAGTAACAGTCCCCTCTTAGCAGCGGCACACGACAGCCACTTATTTGCAAACAACCTCCTGTTACTTCTCCATCATTCAGGCCTGTGTGTAAGAGACGTTAGAGAGCACAGAGCCGTCTCTGTTCCCTTCTAACACGTGTGCATGGATCTGCAGACCCTGAATTTGACAATTCTGCTCTTCCCTTGTAGATATCTGCCTCCTCAACTCTTGGTAGCGAATAACCCCAGGTGTTCACAGCCCAGAGAGGCACTTTCATTTCTCTGCTTTAAATCAGTCTCCTACCAGCTTCTTAAACACCCCAGTGGCATGGTGTCTGGTTAACAGACAAGCTTGCACAGTCTTCCTGGATTATGATTATCCTGTCTGTAGTCGAGAAGGTACAATTTCAAGTCTACTCTCAAGTGAAGAGTCACTGTGCTGCAATCTCTGGACAGATGCTAAACCAGAACCCAGTGCTGGTTCCCAACAGCAGGAAAAATGCTGGAGATGCAAAAATCAAACACAAGATCCAAGGGGAAACACCAGCAAGCCTGAGCTTGTTCTTCTTTGGACTTCCCTCTGAGCAGCTCAGACATCTCAAGAGTTAGCTTGTCTGAACAGAGCTAACAAGCAGCTGACAGAGACCTGTTTAAACTGCATGGGGCAAGAAAGAAACACCTAGAGTCAAGAATCGCCCACTGATCTGCAGAGCAGGAAGAATGTGAATGGCAAAATATCCAGCAGCAACCAGACTATCTATTTTCTTAAAGGTGAGCAGCTCACTGTGGAAACTGCTGTTGGAATAACATGCTTCAAGTCTGAAACTGCCTGATTAGCTTCTGAAGAAGCCCAATGCGGCACACCATCCGGTTATCATCATACGTGCCTCTCAGAGGTGAAGGAGTCAGGCTTGGATGGATGATGCTGCACTTTGCGTAGCTTACCTTTTGGCAGACAGTACAGGAAGCAATTTGCAGAGACCAGAGAGCCTGAATATTACACAGTGCATAAGGCAAAGGCACGGATCCCATTTAAAACAATTAAGGAAAGCACAAAGAACTGATCTGACAATGAGGAACTGATCTGTTGTGTGCACTACCTGTTCTAAAGTGCAGAAGACAGGAGCAAAGTGAAAACTGAGGCATTAAATAACTGAGTGGGGTGTGAGATAAAAGGAGTAAGTGTCCTTGTAAAATTTAAATCTCTATTATTTGTAAACCTTAAGTGTGATAGGGTTATTATTTTAAGTGTGATAACCCACTTATTTTGTGTGATTAATAGAGAAAACAGCAAGTTTTAGCATTACCACCAGTCCCCAGGAAAATCAGTGCTGTGGTAGGCAAACACATTTATGTGGCATTAACAGGGCTGACTTGAGAGACAGAAGACACCAGATGATGGACATACTGTCCTTCTCTCTGAGGAGGAGACATTGCCATGCATGGTCTGCCTGGAGAGAGCGAGGAGATGGCAGCCGTCCTTTCAGACACCCCAGCATCAGAGCTGCAGGACAGAGCCCACCTTTCACGGTGAGTACAAAGGTTCCCTGATAACCCCTGTGGAGTGTTTGAGAGTATTCGTGTCCACATGTCCAAGAGCCAGGTGAGAAGCATTCCTTTCTTGTTGAAGATCAGTGTTTTCTGCTGAGGGTCCTGGGGAAGGCTTTGTGAGAGCAAATAGGTCAGCGTAGTCTTTTATGTTGCCCTTGACTCCCCGACATAACTCCTCTCCTCGGGAGCAAAGAGGTCAAGTACTTTTAAACCAGACTTTCAAACTTGGCAAACAAACTACTTT
The DNA here is from genome assembly GCA_013397515.1 of Upupa epops. Taxonomy (NCBI): domain Eukaryota; kingdom Metazoa; phylum Chordata; class Aves; order Bucerotiformes; family Upupidae; genus Upupa; species Upupa epops. Next base: position 270,389 of record VZRI01010679.1, on the reverse strand, counting down.
TATCTGTGTGTCCTGCTCTTGCAGTTCTTCCTCAAGGAAGCTCCACACACTGCTAAGAGCAGTCACTTCTGGGAATTGAAGCTGCTGCTTTGTGTATAAAGTCTGACTTTCAGACATCAGTTCTCATTGCAAAGCACTCTCTCCTTCCTTGGAGACTGTGGCAGTAAGCTCATTCTACATCTCCATTCTCGGTGTGATAGCAAGCTGATTAGCTGGCCAAGTTTTATGGGATAATCTTCAGGTCTAGTTGACTTCTTGTGCCATCGTGGAGTGACTAAGAGCATTTGAAGAAAATGCTCCCTCAGATATTTTAACTTCTATAGCAAAAGGCATCGATTATTTCAGACCACCAGTAAAGCCAGTTTGCAGAAGATGGGAAGACTGTTTGGGACAGACACTAGGGTTTACCATGTAAATGTGGGGCAGCTACTGCTTGCTGTCCTGAGAGAATTATCTAACTTCCATCAGGAATCCTGGCTTGAAGAGTCAGTTCCTCCTGCCTGTACACTAAAAGGACTTCATTGCAGGGAGCTGTTTGATGTTGAGCTTAGCTCTTTCACCCACAGTTTTGCATGTTGACTTAACTTCACGTTGATGAAGTGATTGCAGTCTGAAAAGAGTAAATGGCACATGCTGTTCACAAGGGCAGGGAACAATGGGAATGCGGGGTCATGGTTTTAAGATGGAAAAGGACAGATTTAGGCTGGATATTATGAAAGAGTTCTTTTATTTGAGGATGGTGGATCCCTGGAACAGGCTGCCTAGAGAGGTGGTGGAGGCTCCATCCCTGGAGACATTCAAGGTCAGGCTGGATGGGGCTCTGGACAGTCTATCACAGTATCGCAGTACTGATGAGGCTGGAAAAGGCCTTAAAGATCATCCAGTCCAACCTAAAACAAACCAAGTCAACCTAACATCTGACATCTAGAATCTGTTCTAGTTAAAGATGTGCCTGCTTGCTGCAGGGCAGTTGGGCTAGATGGTGATTGGAATCGGTTCCAAGCCAATACAGCCTGTGATGCTGTGATTCTGCAGTTGCACATAGCCATTTCGGAGAACAGCAAATTGACCATTTGGAGATGGGATCTAAGTACAAAATTAGGATGATGAACCTTTTCTTGTGCACTGAGGTGTTGAGAATATAGCCATTTATGACTAAAGATCATTCAAAAAATGTCTTCAATTCAAAAAGTTCCTCAAAAGAGGGAAACTAGGGTAAAAAATTCTAACCCTCTGATTCTACTGGTGGTTCACTGGCAGAACTATTCAGGTTGGGTGTTTTGTGCTTATGTTTGCATTTTAGAAACTCTAGTTTCTAAAACTAGAAACACATTCCCAGTGGGGGCATTATTGCAGCTGCAGGGGCATGCCGGTTTCGGTTAGCAGGAGTCAGAATGCCCTGTCACTGTGCATAGGAACAGAGGCACATGTGCAACCACCTTGAAAACCATTTTTCTACCATGTGAGAGAACGTTTCACTAAAAAAGTCTTCTGCACTGGATAGAAAACAACAACAGAAGTTGATGTCTCTTGAAGAGAGGGTCTAGAAGAGGGGTTGGACTAGATGACCTTCAGAGGTCCTTTCCAACCCCCACCATCTGGTGACCTTGTGTTGAGGTTATGCTTATTTAATCAGCACAAAGAGAACTCTCTGCACTGTGCACAGATTTGTATTTTCTCCAGGTTTGTGCTCTGGGTTGTGACACCCTGTCCTGAAAGCATTGTTCATGGTACCTGTGATGGAAACAGACAAGGAGAACTGAAGAATGGGAGAAAGGACAGAAGAAACTTTCAACAGCAGCAGCTGTGCTGGGCTGAAACTCAATCGCTCCTCTGTTCATTAGAGAGTGGGACTGTCGGTAGCAGCCCAGCTGTTTACATTGGGCAACTGTAAAAAGCCAAAAGGAAGAGCTAGAGCACTGTGTGACTACTGCTTGCATTAACAATCAGAGCATGTAGCTGGACTCCTTCCTTTGCCAGAGAGTAGGAAATAAATGAAATTTCAAGGGTCTGATGAACAAAAATTCCAAGGTCACTCAACCTGAGTGGGACAAATGATAATAAGCTTTGCTAAAAATAGCAATTCATTGACCTGTTGTTGCAATTGTGGATGAGTTTTCAGTGATTAATTTTCAAGTATTGCCCATTAAGAATATTATGCACTGTGCTGAATTCCAGTCTGGAGAGGCTGCAGCTCTTTTTCTTCCTCAGACACGTGAGTGAGACACATACCATTACACTGCAGCCATTGCTGAAGCACCTAGTTTAAACTGCTTATTTAGGCTTCCACTATAATAAAGAGGGATTCGTCTTAGCACTGGATGAATTGCTTTCTGGAGGTGCCTATTTTCTTCCTTACACAGCCTATCTTTTAGGGCAATAAAGCATACACTCCATGATTACATTTAGTGATACCTAGTGTCGGTACAGTCACTAGTCAGGAGCTTCCATCTCATCCTACAGGGTTGCTGGTATAGAAGACAATAGTTACGTTGGTTATAGACATGTAGAACATGAATGTGGCTAAATGCACACAGGAATACAAAGAACAAAGATGATGGCAAACAGGAAAGCATTCAGGTGAGCTTAGGAAGCATCACGGAATGGAGGCAGCCATGCTAATCCATTCTCCTTTCCTCCATTAGCAAAGGCCAAGGTTGTTTGTGTGCGCTGCTGCAATACAAGTGACACAAAGGCAGCACTTAATGCCCAGCAGTCTCCAAGACTTTCAAAACTCTCTTAAAAGGAAAGATAACACCGTAGTGTTACCTTTCTCACAATTCCAGGAGCTGAGGCTTAAAAATAAGATTTCTGAGAGTAAAAAAGCAAAACAACCCAAGACAGATGACAGTCTTGACTGCAGCCTTTCATTAATCTCAAGAATGTCAAGGCCTGACGCTTGTCTCATGAAAATACCTAAACCTTCTCTCATGGTATCATCTGTCTATATAATTCCATCGTAGTTGTCTTCATCTTTCTTTAGAAAAATGAGGGGAATCTGGGCCTTGTATTGACTCTGTGAGTTTTGCATCGGAGCAACTCCAATGAATTCCATGTAAAGATTCCTAACCTTGTACAGTAGAGGCGAGAAGAAATTGATAAACACGATGAGCCATTCTTCATCAGTCAGAAACTAAGACACAGTCTCTGTGGGGTTCATACTGATACTGTATGGATATGAATTTCCATTTAATATCGATTGGCTGCTAAACAAAACCTCTTCTGACTTCAGTGTGACTCGTGAATAGCAAATTAATCAAATTTGGAGCTGTTTGGTCTTTAAAACTATTTCATATGACATGGCTCATCTAGAAAGTCATTTAATACAGAGGTAAAGTAACAACACCAAAAGAGTCATACTTTAGTGTGAAGCCCTTTCTTCTAGAAGTCCCTTCCACTTTTCATGATTAGGATTATTTGAACAGTTTGCTTTTTGATTTTACCTTCTGCTTGAGGCTTTCTAGGCACAAGGTGTCCAAAGTAAATGGACACCACCCTGAAATAAGGACCTATACAATTACTTTTCTTCCTTCCCCAAACAGAAAGTTCTCAAGGTAGGGGATGTGGAATTAGATGATGTCTGAGGTCCCTTCCAACCTAAACCATTCTATGATTCTGTGTAAAGTTACTATAGGCCTTCTGGTAACTGTTGTTGTATGGAACAAGTTTGCCTACATGCTTAGGTTTGGCATAGTGCTCCTGTACTAACCTCAACCTCCAAGGTGTCCCACCAGCATCATATGATGCTCTTTACCCTGCCATAAAACACCCTCAGCTCTGCAAACTCTCACACACCTCATTAATACTCCTCTTCTTCTTTCACATCTACTAACCTTTGCTTTGTCAGACCCTTGAACAATAGGAAGCACCAACTTCCCTCCTAAAGACGTACCTGTTAGGTGGATACTTCCTAAATGCAAGAGGACAAGAGGCACTGCCTTTATGAACAGCTAACAGTGTACTGGCTTTTGGCTCCATCTATTTTTACAGACAAAAAGAGAAGATAGTGGCTCAAGCCAAGCATCTGCCTAGCGCAGGATGCTCTGTTCATCGGCAGACAGCAGTGAATGTGCAAAGAAGAGTCTGTAAAGTAAGGTAAGAACAACAAGGGCTGAGTTTTCTTAATGTTTTCTCCTAACTGTAGCCCTGCAGATACACTCTTTGACAACAACAGGTAAAAGGCCACCAGCTTTAACCATGGTAGAAGTTGCCCAGGGACCAGCTAGCTGCCTGTGGGCTCACCTGTGTGTCCATACCGCGGGATGAACAGCCTCTCTGGGATACATGAAGGCAGTACACAGCTCCCAAGCTTTGCCTGGGAAGGAGGAGGATGGAGCAGAATGCGAGAAAACATTATATGAAAACATCCCCAAACAGACCCAAGGCTGAGGAGAAAGGGACCCCTGCCACAGCCATCACACTGTTCCCAGCAAAGTCTTAGAGACACAGATGACCTCTAACAACCCCACTCCATCCTTTTTTGATGAAGACTCAGGTCTTTGACCTTAGCACCTGGAAAGACCTTCAGAAAAAAAGGAGGTGATACCTATTTATATATATAGATAGTATTACTAAAGAGGCTTATTTCTATTCAGTTTGGACTTGGAACACTTGCCAGGGTAATGCACTAGTAACCAGGACTATTTGATTGTCAGAACTTCCGTAGGGCTGATGCTAAACTGTGGTTTTTTGCTAATAACACAGTTTTCAGCATAAGTAAATTGATTGTAAAGAGCGTCCAGCAAATTGCCAGCCCTTTAGGGCCTTTCAAAAGCAGGACTGGTATCTCTGCAGTAAGTAGCTGTGCGTGGGCTGTTTCTTCTATGATTTTGTCCAGGCAGTTTGCAAACCTACAAGCCTCTTGCAAGGCTGGGCACAGGTCATATATTATCTTACAGAATCATAGAATCATCAGGGATTCGAAGGGACCTCGAAAGATCATCCAGTCCAATCCCCCTGCCACAGCAGGATCACCTAGACCGAGTCACAGAACAGAACATTATGGACTGGAAGCAATCCGGAAGGATCATCCAGTCCAATCCCCCTGCTGCAGCAGGATCACCCAGACCAGGTCCAGGAGGGTTTGAAATGTCTCCAGAAAAGGAGACTCCACAAACCCCCCAGGCAGCCCCCTCCAGTGCCCTGTCACTCCCCCTGGGAAGAAGTTATAGAATCACAGATTCAGTCAGGGTTGGAAGGGACCACAGGATCATCCAGTTCCAACCCCCCTGCCATGGCAGGCACACCCCACCCTAGAGCAGGCTGGCCAGAGCCTCATCCAGCCCAGCCTTAAACACCTCCAGGAATGGGGCCCCAATCACCTCCCTGGGCAACCCAGTCCAGGCTCTCAACACTCTCACTCCTCAAATCAAGTCTAAATCTCCCCATCTCCAGCTCTGCTCCATTCCCCCTAGTCCTGTCGCTACCTGAGATCCTAAAAAGCCCCTCCCCAGCTTGTCTGTAGGAACAAGTGAGGGAAACGTGGGCTTTGGGGCACACACATTTTGTAAGGCTACTCTGCATTAACAGAAGTTCCCAAAGTCTCATTTAGCTCTGCAGGAAACATCTTTATAATTGTGAAGAAGTGTGAGAACATATGGTTGAGCATATCATTACAGCATCCACGCCAACATCTTCCTAACGTGTAAAAAGCTTTATCTGTGCCTTTCTCTAGTTGTGTGGAATGGCTACTACTGGTAGCTGAAGTGCAGTTACCAAAGAGCCTTGATATCACAGTCTCACAGTAGTGATGAGGCTGGAAAAGACCTTAAAGATCATCCAGTCCAACCTAAAACCAACCAAGTCAACCTAACATCTGACATCTAGCTCATGCCACTCAGCATTTCATCCAGACTGACCTTGAACACCTCTTTGGATGGTGACTCGACCACCTCCATGGGCAGCCCGTTCCAAACCCGGATCACTCTGTCAGTGAAAAACCTTTTCCTAATGTCAAGTCTAAACCTCCCCCGATGGAACTTAAGCCTGTGACAGCAGCGAAGAGGTGGGCTGTGAACAGGATCTGGCATTCCTAAATACAGGAACGGTATTTGAGATGGCTGACCTCGGCGTTCACCTTTGGCTTACAGAAACTACAGAACAGCGCATGAAAAACCTGTCGGATTCTTTAAGCTCAAGAAGCAAACCAGCTCAGAACTCACCAGGGACCCTTTCCTGTCTTTGTGTACTACAAGCCATAGCTCTGCTTCCACAGGATTTTGCTGACTATATTATTTCTCCCCACCTTATAAACAACTCAGAATGCTCTGCTGTTATAATACTCAGATATCAATTGTGACTTCAGCTATTTGCCACTGAGTGATGCCTCTGCTCTGGACCATATATATGCAGCCTACAAGGCAGTGAGTGAAATAAAGCTGTCACCAAAACTTGTCTGCAGTTCTTTATGAAATGATCTGTGGGAGCTGCTTTGCCTGCACAGCAAGCAGCAGCAGGGGTACCCAGGATGCTTCATTAAAAGCTTTTATGAAAGTGTTTGTTTGCCCTGGGAGGCTGAAGAACATGGATTTTCTGAAAATTCCATTCTATTTATTATTGAGAAACCCCCCTGACCAGTAGCTTTACCAGAAGCTCGGGAAGACTGCTCTGTTGTACTAGCACTGAGCCAGACCTTAGGAGAACAACATTTATTAAGTAGCTCATCTTTCACTTCTCTAAGTAAACTTCTGTGAATCATGGCAGATACCCCTGTCTCGCTTTTCTACTGTCTGCACTCCCTTTCTTCCACTCTTTGCCTGCCTTAGGCTGCCCATGTCATAAAGCAATCACTTGCTCTTGCTATGGGTAGCAGCAGATGCAGTACTTAAAGATGTTTTAGTGCTGCTAAATACTATCATTATGTATAAAAATCAAGCATTTAGTCTAACTTGTTCCACATAACAGTCACCAGAAGGTCTATAGTAACTATACACAGAATCATAGAATGGTTTAGGTTGGAAGGGACCTCAGACATCATCTAATTCCACATCCCCTACCTTGAGAACTTTCCTTTTGGGGAAGGAAGGAAAGTAATTGTATAGGTCCTTATTTCAGGGTGGTTTCCATCTATCCTGATGCTTACAAAGCAAACTGAAAAGTGTTCAAACACCTCTACTAATGAAAAGTGTAAGAGAATTCTAGAAAATTGTGTTTATAGTTGATGGGGGGAGACTATCTGGAATGGCTCTGTAATTGCTGATGGTTCAAGAACTCTCATTTGTAGTACAGGATGGTGACTAAATCAAAGAAGCATTGGCTCATTTGGTGGGAAGGTACCTCTACAGGTTATGTAGAGCAAAATTGTCACCAGTACAGTATCAGGTCAATCATGGCTTAGCCAGGTGAGTTCTTGAAAATCTTGAAGGATTCACACAATTCATAGAATCATAGGATTGTTCAGGTTGGAAAAATCCTTTAATATCATTGAGTCCAACCATCAATCCAACTCTACCAAGCCCACCAAGAAAACCTGTCCCTAAGCTCCAGATCTACACAACTTTTAAACCTGTCCAGAGATGGTGATTCAGCTCTCTCCCTGATGACCCTTCAAATAAAAAAGCTCCCCTAATGTTCAACCTAAACATCCCCCTCGACTTAAGGTCCTTTCCGCTTGTCCCATCACTTGTTACTTATGAAAAGAGACCAGCCTCCACTTTTCTACACCCTCCTTTCAGATAGTTGTAGGCCGCAATAAGGTCTCCTCTCAGCCTCTTCTTCTCCAGACTAAACAGCCTCAGCTTCTTACCAAGGATGCACAAGAGCCCCTTGTGAGCAGTTCCTGTGCTGCACTGACCCCTCAGTGAAGAGGGTTTTTTTCTCAAGTCTATTTGAGCCTCCCAAGACACAGCTGGTGCCTTTCACACCTTGCTGGAACACTTGTGCCTGCTCTGCACAATTGGGCTCCTTCATCTTTGGGACTTCCTCTGAAGCAACTGTGGGCAACTTTCACACAGCCCCTTATTTTCATCTCCTGCGGACTGCACAAGCCCAGCTCCCTCTACTCATAGAAACCCAACCATCCTGGACAGTGAAAAGCTGTCACTGCCACAGACTTGTGTGATTCTCCTAAATGAATGAAAAGACTTTGTAGTGAAGCCTAGGTGGGAAATAAATACACAAACTCCTCAGTCAACCAAAAAAAGAACAGCTCGAGTGCATTTTTTAAGCTATTGTGGAGTAATTTCTCTTACAACAAATTGGGAGGACTTTTTTTTCCTAATGAAAGCCACATAATGTTGGATTTTGCTTTTTTGAGCAAATTCTGCACAACTTTCACAGCTTTGTCTCCTGCAATACATGCAGTTTGCATTTTAATGGGCTTGGTAGCATTGAGTCAGTGCATCAGCTGCCATTTGCATATTAAATGCAAATAGCAATTAAATGCAAATAGCAAACTCTCTGCCTAGCACAGCAGTACCACGATGTATTGTACAGGCTTCCGCGTCTCCATTACATGCATCAAAAGATCTATTTGCATACAGGCAGCCAACCACATAATATAGGTTAACAATGCGATAAGCTCCAAAAGAACAGATTCAAATCCAGACGGAAAGGACTGAGTTCATCCCAACACTGAGCAAGGGATCTAGAGCCATCCTGTTATCCCTTAAGCTGTTAGCCACAGCAGACACAGATTCTGTGCGTGAGTTCATGCATTACGTGGACTCTCCAGCAAACTTGAGCACATTTGCTGTTTCTACAGTATTTTCCACATTTTTTTCACAAGACCTTTGCAATAACTGACACTGCAGCCATAAAAATTGCATTTTTGAGTGTGCTCTACACTTGCAGCCAGGCAGGAACACGTGTAATCCCACCATAAGCTTCCACAGGTCACCCTTTGAACCATGTCTGCTACTGTATTCTTGTGGTTAGGTTCTCACCACAGAGCAACTACTCTGTTCTAGACAAGCATGTGATGATAGAGTACCTGGAAAAAGCTGCTCTCTGGCTGTTTGGGCTCTGTATGGGGTGGCCACAAGGACTCAATTAGGTAGACCACTTGGTTTACATACTTAGTGCCATTGAAGAAACATGGTATTGTCATCTCTACAGAGGAGTTATCTACATTTAGCACATACCAAGGGTTTAACTGCAGCAATCTATTACCCAATGACCCAATTCTAGCTGGGAGGGGGAAAAGGAGAGGAGATCCACAGGCTGGAGTGAAAATGGAGGTAATGAAACAGCAAAACTAACATTAACCCAAACACAAATACAAACATGCAGCAGCCACAATAAATGGGAAAGAGTCCTCAAGAAGTAGAGCACCAGATAAGACCCTCCAGAAGCAGAAAGAAAAGAGGAGCAGACCCCATCCTCAGTCAACCTTCCCCTTTACACTGAGTGTGTTGGTTATGGTGCTCTGAACTTTGTCCCTCACAGCTGGAACTCCTGGCTGACTCCAAACAGCTAACAGCTGACATGCCATGGTTGACCTACAATTCTATCCCAGCAAAACCAGGACATGATTATGAGCTGTTCCACTGTGCTAAGGCAGTGCATGAGGTGTGTCAATCATCATGCAAAAGCAGTTTGTCAGTGACTGCCAGAAAATCACTTCAAACACCCCAGTGCAGTGACGGTAAAGTCCCCAGTGCAGGAATGGTAAAGTCCAACCGAGGACACCTCCCTGTCACCAGTTTGTTGTATACCTGGAAGAAATGAAGGAGTGGAGTCCATAGAAGTTGTGCACCCAGGGAAACATCTGTCAGTGCTGCACCAAGGCAAACAGCAGGGCACATCACCCAAAGTCAGAGCACTGCATGGCTTGCCGTGTTTAAACACCCTGTCATGCAGGACAGCTCACTTCAGCCATCCTTTCCAGAACACTGTACCTGCTGCACTGCTATTTCATGTTCACTCCTTCAAGAACAATCTTCTGTGTAAAAATCCACCAGACTAAATGAGAAGTAGTGTGTTGGGGGAGTTTAAAAGCGGCTTTTAGTAGCCATGAGCAATGACCCTTGAGTAGCTTGGTGTTCTCCAGTCGTGAACCATGGCTCTCCATAACTGCTAAGGGTACAGCACATAATTTCTTTTCATGAGTTGCCCAGTTTGAGTAAAGGAAAAGCAAACTATCACTAAGACAAAGGTGGTGTTGGACAGCCTTCCTGTTAGCCAAGATCTTGCTCAAGCTATACCTATTTTGTGTTCCTTGGAATCTCTAGCTCTTTCACCTCTTGAGAAAGTTTCTATTGGAAAAATGGAGGAAGACTGCCAGCTGGGATTTCATAATCCCTGTGCGAGGAAATCATACCAAAGTGGTGCATTCTTGCTAGAGGGGAAAATACAGGGCAGAGAACATGCTAAGTGAAGTGGAAAGAGAGGAATAGGTTTACATTGTAAGACTTCCGAATTTTGGTCTCAAATGCAGAACTTTATGTGCTGTTCAAAAGCAAAGAATCATTTCCTCTGGTCCCAGTGAAATCTAGAAAACATTGCTGCCTGCTGATGCTTTACCTGAATAGCAGCTTCTACCAGCAAGCCCCTTCCAAGAAAGCCTTATTTTTTCTCTGAGTGGGGAGGAAAGCTTATTAGCACATTTTATTTGTACACTGGGGATGCTCTTCGGTGTCAGTCCAGGATGAGGGAAGAGGCACTATATGGTTGCTGGGACCTCAGAGTTGTCCAGTTTCATTTTTCCCTCCCTTGTTATAAGGAAATAATCTTAAAAATGAGGATGCATCAAGGCAGAAAGGGTAGAAAGACAGAAATAGGGCTTTGTGTTTCAACCTCTGAGAGCTTCGTTGCACGTAAGTTTTGGAGACTGTTTGTTATTACTTTGCCCTTTAGCCTTGCTTCACTTGTGTTCATGACATTCTCGTCAGCCTGACAGATCGTAACGTCCTTTAACGGAATATTTTAATCTGAAATTTGCTGCAGAGGTAAACAACCTGCATGGAAAAAGCATACTGATGTTAATGATAATCCAGCTAGAAAGCATTCCCTAAAGGAAAAAGGGTCATGAGGAACAGGGGTTCTTGAAAACTGCAGGCCTCTCTATTATTCATGGATGAGGTTTTTTCCTAAGATGGTGAAAAACATTGGGTTTTACTAACATCCCCCACCCCCAATAACCGTAGCAGGTCTGTTAAATTGGTGTCACAGTCATCTTACCCCTTCCCTGGGGTAATAAAGCATCAGGATTCCTTTGCTCACAGAAAGATCTGCTAGGGGCTCTTTCTATCTCATGAAGTTCCTCTAGTCTGGCTGTTACTCAGTGAATTATTGGCTAAAGAAAGATTATTGAAACTCATTGCAATAATTCCTACATGGTGCTCGTTGTCTCCCAGAGTAGTTAGATTCTTGGTACTCAAAACCAGGCACAGAAATGGCTACTTTTGCTGAACTATTGATATCTGAGAACAGTGACTGATAGATCTTGGGGCTGTGCAGTGAATTTCTATGAGTAAACAAGGAAGAGGAAAGTGATGAAGCTCTTTCTCAGTTCGTTTCACAGTCTGCTGGACAAAGAATAATAAAAACATAGGATTGGGGGTGGATGGGGTGTCCAGAAGACAGTATGGTCTGGAAACATCTGTAAGGCAATAAATCTTTCTGACCATCTTTCTGTGTCTACATCCCAGACCTCTAAAGGGGTTCAATGAGGACCAACAAGTCGTCTCTCATCCCCATCCTCACATTTATATCTTTCAGTGTGTATCTTTTGGCATGTGGTCTTGTCACTTAGGTTAATGGTTTACTGATGACCTGGCAGTGCTGGATGGAAGGTTGGACTTGATGATTTTAAAGATCTCTTACAACCAAAGATACTCTGTGATTCTCTGATTCTGTGTGCATCTTCACTTTCCTCTTATCACCTTAATTTTTTCCCCACTGCTTCTTCTCACATGCTGCCTCCTACTTCTCTTCTTTAATCTTTCTTCAGCAATGCTATTTAAACTGTATAATACACCTTTCCTCTTTCCAGATCACAACTTCTATCATTTCCTCCGCTCCTTTCATTCCTTTGCATCAAGAGAGTAGCATCAAATTCAGTAATTGTCAAGAAAGTTTTGATCATTCCCTGAGTCCCCATTATGTGCAGTCCCCTTGCTGAGATAAATCGACCTTGACTGGCTCAAATTTCCTTCTGTCTGTGAGAACATGTAGTATGCCTGATAGCCAGATGTCTAACCTGCACCTTCCCTCCTGAGTTTAAACCTATTACTTTATCCCCTGCCTATTACAGACGTAAAGAAAAGCTTATTCACCTGGTTTTTACAGCAACATCTTTACACATCTGAAAACTGTTATTATGCCTCTCCTTGGCATTTTCCTCTCTCGATTAAATAACCTCAACTGACGTAGCTCTTCCCCATAGGTGATGTTTTCCAGTGGTCTCATTGTTCTCTCTGCAATGCTTTTTGCACATCCTTTTTAAAGCACGCCACCACAAGTGGAACTGTGCTCCTGCTGAGACCCCGGCAATGACCACTGCAGTGGAGTCCAGTCTGTTATGCTATAATGCTTTCTTTCTCTGTCTATACAGAGAATGTATAGGAATGTAGGAATAGAACAGATCTTCTAGGATTGTGGGGTTTGTGTTTTTAATTTTTTAGCAATGACATGACACAGCTGACTTATGTTCTTCGCTATAAAACCCTTTTTTCCTCCCTGCAGAATGATTTACTGCCAGTTCTTGCTCCTCCACTGATAACACACCTGAGTACTCTCCAAGATCTCCATTCCCAGCCTAGAGTTCTGCCTGGGGTTGTTAGAACCCAAATGCACAACCCCACACTTAGACTTGTTCAAACTCATCCTATTGCAGTCTGCCCATCTCTCCAGTCTGTCCAAGTCCCTCTGCAGGGCCCTCCTACCCTCCAACAGATTCTAGCAGACATTGGTAATATTAATAGGTGCAGTTTTTTCTGCACAGACCCACAAAAAAGGCTAAAAAGGAGAGATGATGGAAAGAAGGGAGTAGCCTCGACAGCTGATGGCTTCAACAACTTTAACAGTTAGCTGTTTACTACATAATGGGCATCGTTTTACTCCAGGACCTTGCCCTGGATGCTGCCCTCTGAGTCAGGAGGAGCCTTTGAATGGAGCAGAATATTGCCCTTCCCCTGGGAACCACTGAGTGTGACCAGGGGAAGCATCGGAGGACAGGATGGGCGCAGCTGAAGGGAGGCAGGGAGCAGGCAGTCAGCTAGCAAAGAACCTGCAGAACAGCTGAGAACAGCAAAGAGAAGATGGACCTAGCATAACATTTATTGTTTAGGAAGACATTTTAAAATAGGAATTTCCATTTGATGTCTCTGGAAACTGGAGCAAACAGACCAATAAGCTCAATGGCAAATGTAAAGTCTTAAAGCTTTATACTTAAGAGAGCTGCTCACTGATTCCTGTGCATTTATGACTTTTTAGGGTCACATCACCAGAGATCATCTGTCACTGCAACTTACAGTTGTGATGGCGACTCTGTTACAGAGGCTGCAGCATTTCAATTCTCTGTTTCAAGAGGAAACACAGATAATAATATTACTCTGATACAAAGTTCAGCAAGTCACGGAGTTCTCATTACTCGGATCATCCATAGAAGAGAGTTTTGCACATTGGCCTGAAGCTGCCTCAGATGTGCACTTCTGGTCTCTGGCACCATCCATTAGAGCCATGCAGGGAGAGCAAAGATGATGGTTGCATTCTGGTTGCATTCTGGTTGCACGTTAGCTGGAAACAAGATTTCACTAAGTCATGAGTGCTAAAGGGTTTCTCTGGGTTATTTTAGTCATGACTTGTGTGTGTACTGCAGGATGCAGATTGTTCTACACAGGCTCTGGGGCATTAGTGAGGCTACACAACATAATCTTCTCAGAAGCATCAGCCTTTGTTGATTGCAAAATCTGTAAGTGCCAGGAGCTCCTCCAGCCAAATAGCATATTTCATCCTTCTGAGTCCTGAGAGTGCAGGAAGGCTCCATCAGCTTTCAGTGACTTATTTCATCTCAAATAAGAGAAGGAGAGCCAGCACCAGTGCTGTTGAACTGGCTGTTATCTCCTCTGTCAAACAATTCACACAAAAGAATTCTTGTCAAGAGAGTAAAAATTGTCTCTATAAAGTAATTCTTTCAGCTTTAAAGTATTACTTCAGCTATAAAATAGATCCCTTCAGCTTATAGAACACTTTGATTTGCCCTTTCACAACTTTCATGCATGAGAGTGATTCCAGAAAGTCTTCGTGTTTGACTTTTTGTCATAACTATGGCTTTGCCTCTAAGCTCATGCACATGCAGGGCATTAAATATCAAAACCAACAATAGGCTGAAAAAACCAGAATTCAAATATTAATGAATGATGAAATATTTACTTGCATTTCCTCAATAACTGAACAAGCCTGAAAACAAAACCCACTTACATTCTGGAGACCAAACAGTTCAGCAATGACTCTGTAGTTTCTTCTCTTTTGCTTTTTACAGTAATTATGAGTGAGACCAGGACACTGAGTNTGTTTAGCCTGGAGAAGAGGAGGCTCAGGGGTGACCTTAGCGCTGTCTATAACTCTCTAAAAGGTGGTTATGGTCAGGCAGGGGTCGGTCTTTTCTCCCTGGACACTGGAGACAGGACAAGGGGTCACAGTCTTCAGCTCCATCGGGGGAGGTTTAGACTTGACATTAGGAAGAGGTTTTTCACTGACAGAATGATCAGATTTTGGAACAGGCTGCCCATGGAGGTGGTCGGGTCACTGCCCGTGGAGGTGTTCAAGGTTAGGCTGGATGAAGTGCTGAGTGGCATGAGCTAGATGTTAGACGTTAGGTTTGCTTGGTTTAGTTGGATTTAGGTTGGACTGGATGATCTTTAAGGTCTTTTCCAACCTTGTCACTACTGTGATGCTGTGATACTTAGTGTGAGGTTATTTCATGGGCATTGCTACCCTGCATGAGCCATGCCAGGCTCTGCTGTCATTTTGGTTTCTCAGGCCTATCCTGAGAGCATTACGCATAGTAAATAAGGAAATAATTGAAGCTTCAAATTCATGGAGCGCTTTAGCATCTTTAACACATTTAAGTTTTTTCACTACATTTCACAAACTGTGGTTTATATTAATGCATTAATTACTGATTAACTAAAAACATGCCATCACATTAACTCTACCAAATGGCTGAGGAACAGACTGGGAAGTCATTAGCCTTCATTAAGTCAATGAAGGAAAAGGAGGATTTCACAAGTGTGCTCTTTCTTAGCCTGAACTAATTCAGAAATGTTCTGCATGGATCAGATCTTCAGTGCAAATGGAGAAGTTTTTAAGTTCCTTAACATCTCACGCACACAGAGCAGAGCAGAGCAGAAGCGTAGGGCAGAAGGCTGAATAACTGCAAAACCAGAATAGTTATTTCCCAGTCCATGCAGCATTAATAAGTGTTGGAGTGTTGGCCTTTGCATGTCAGGGGAAATCATGCTACACTGCTGGCAGCCTACACCTGTCATGGGATGGAAGTGAATTGACTTCCCAGACAGAAAACCAGACCATGCACTAATGAGTCAGGGTTGAGTACAGTCACACAGGATTAGGCAGTGTTTTGCTTTTCTTAGAAACTACTTACTGAAATTATGATCAACTTTCCTTTAGAGTTCTCTGCAATCACAGAATCATTAAGATTGGAAGAGATCTCCAAGATCATTTAGTCCAATCACCAACCCAACGCTACCATGCCCACTAAACCATGTTTCCTAATGTCAGATCTTGTTTGAACACCTGCCTGGGCAGCCTGTTCCAGTCCCTGACCACTCTGTCAGAGAAGACATTTTCCCTGATGTCCAATCTAAACCACGTCTGGCACAACTTGAGGCCATTTCCTTTTGTCCTATCACTAGTGACTTGGGAGAGGGGAACAAACCCCACCTCTCTACAGCCTCCTTTCAGGCAGTTGTAAAGAGCAGTAAGGTTTCCCCTCAGCCTGCTTTTCTCCAGGCCAAACAACTCCAGTTCCTCTCCTCCAGGCCTTTCACTAGCTTTGTTGTTCTTTTTCAGACACACTCCGGTATCTGGTGCTGATGGAAAGATACTGCCCATGTCCTAAACAATCCAAAATTCACAAGATGGGCTTATCTGTAAGGACAAAACTGGGATATCCAAAGGTTTTAAGCATGTGCACTAAAGTAAGAGTGAAGCTCATGTGAAATATCACCTCGTATAATCCTTTGTGTGTAATTTGCAGTCTCACAAATCCCAGGCATAGGGAACTACGTACTGTTTGTGATTTCATGTAGAAAGGTCTTTATTACTTTTGCCTGCAGCTTGGTGATTCAGCAGTATGTTTTCAGCCAAGAACAGGGAGAGAAAAAACATCATTTGACTCCAGCCATTGTAGAGTGGCGACAGTCTCTGACCGCAGTCCAGAGTGAGGGGTAGTAGTTAGAAAGAGGTTACATCAGGTCAGTCACTTGGGCATCTTCGCTCACAGTGTAGGGCTAAACATCTGTTCATGGGATTACTCACAGACAAGACTGTAAAAGAAGACATTCAAGGGGTTATCTGTATACTATTTTAGGAATAAACCCAAATCCCTCAGTTGTGGATGATCTGTGGTGCTCGTTCTGCTGTCTTTGCTTACTTTTCTTTCCATGTGTTTCATCTATACAGTTAGTTGTTTTGCTTTTGATGCTCTCTTTAGCTTCTCACCAGTTCCAGCAGCCATCCTCAGGGAATTCTGAGATCTGGCTGCAGGATGCAATGCTACTAACCAGCATGCTGAAGGAATCTTGCATTAGACTGTCCTCTTGACAGCAACATTTCAATAGCTTTGGACTTAGGTTGGGCTAAGCATTGCACTTTTTCCTTGATTAGAGCAAACATTTTGATGATGAGATGTCTTAAGGAACTGAAAAAACCCCCACAATCTATCAAAAAAACAACAAAAAAGCACCCGTGGCTCTTTGATGCACAGAAAGAAAAGAAAACCTATCATGTTGATAGATTCATTAATCGTTCTGCTTTGCAACGTTTGAGAACCACGCTGTGTGTTTTGGGGAAATGGGAAGTAAAAAAGCATGAAGCCAAAGCTAGTGGTATTGTGTTCAGTATCTGCTTTGTAGACTAAGAAGTTTGTTGTGAAAATGAAAGGTTTAATCAGAGACCAGAACTTTCTTGGCCTCTAGTCATCCGAACACTGATGCACTAAAAATCGTGAGCTGAATTTACAGGCTACGCACAGAAAGTACAAAACAGAATAAAGAAGTATTCTGGACAGTGAACTCAGCCAGACTGCAAGGTTCCCAGCTACATTTATGCAAGCAAGAATCTCTATGATACCACAGCTTTACATGATCTCTATCATCAACATCCAGGAATTTTTTAATTAGACTACACTCTCTATCATCTGAGGGCCTTCCAGCAGAGCAAGAAGCAAGTTGATTAATATTTCTCACAACTTTTTCTTGTCATATTCTTAAATCTTGCATGCTAGTGTCATGAAGCCATCAACGAAGCAGAAAACATAAGTTTTTTCAGGTTTAGGTTCTCTCTGCAATCCATGAAGACAGAAGAATACATGCCTAAGGGCATCAAGCACACCAACCAGCTTACCTAAGCAGAAAGGAAAAGAGAGCAGAAGTGCAGATATCTGTCATCTTGCCTTCTTTAGAGACTTGAACAGAAAGTGCCTGGCTCTCTTCATGTTCCTGCATCCTCTCCTAGGGTCAGGAGCCAAAGGCAGAATCTCACAGGAAAAAGGGACAATCAGATTGTGACAGCTTACAGAGTTACTGAAATGTGAGCTTCTGGTCTGGCTCTCTCTTGATACACCTCTTGGGAAGGAAAGCAGCTCCAGAAAGGTCAAAAAGCAAGTGAAAGCCTCACCAAAGCGAAGTGTATTATATGGCCCTGGACTTGAAAGCTGTGTAAAAGGATATGTTTTGCTATACAAACTGTTCCCCATCTTCTTCAGGAAGATGGAGCATCATGTCTTTTTGAGGTGTAATGATTTGGAAGCCACCAGGATGCAGCATGTGAAAGGCTCTGGGGCACACTTTGTTTCTCCTTTTACACTATTTTCACCTCACATGAAACTACTAGAGAAGAGAATAAATACATCCTCACCCTACCAACTTGGGCACCTGCCTGGCGGAAAGAAACTGCAGGCCACTGTCCACATTTCAGTGAGGATCCAATGGAAGCTGAGCCTTTTGAATCCTGGTTAAATGCTCCGGTTAATTCCTCTCCTTCTTGTTCAGTATTTTAAGTAGTTCTTTCCTCCCTATATCACAACCTGCCCCCTGGTGTTTTTTAGACAACATTAATACCTTAGTACAGCTCTTCGAATAGTTTTCTGTATGTTAACCTCTCTATAGGTCTGACAGACCTTCTTTCCAACATCACTTCCAGCTGGAATTCATTCTTCTCTAGCATGCATGAGGAGACAAGAGGCACTATCAACACAAGATTCCTTTCCTCCCAGAAACATTCTGGCTTTATTCTGTTTTCTTAATGATGGGGGATCAGGACATAATCATTCTGCATTCATTAAACTGAATGTCTTTTCACTGGGACAACTACTATGTAATCTGTTTTGCAAAAGGTCTCCTAGATGAGTAAAGCATCAGGGTAGTTGTGATTTGCTTCGTGTATCTGCAATACCCTAGAAAACAAAAAAAAACCCCAGTTATATTAGAGGAAGGTCAAGTATTTGAAACAACTCTAATGAATCTCATAGCACAAATGTGCCTTTCATTAATCACTTTAATTTCTGCTAGGTGTAACATTTTCCATAGGTAATGCCTGGCATTTTTCAATTACATTGGAAATAAACCCCAACCATCTTACTTCCCACAGTTTTCTCTTACCATGTGCTTATATTTTTGTTCTGCCTGTCTTTCTCACCTCTCTGTTGAGCTTTACACTTATTCTTGGCTCTTACCTTGGCCTGGCTCAGTCCTTCTCCCACATGCTTGACATTAGGACCCTGCCAAAATAAAGACATAAATCCCAGTGGGGCTGGAGTACTGGGCATTTTGAAGATACAGGATGCACTTCTGTTTCACAATCCTTGCCACAAAATAGAGCCTCACTCTAACTTGAGTGCCTGCATGTGATTGAAAAATAAAGCATGGATGTCTCTAATTAGAACAGATTGCTCAGAGCCCCATCAAGCCTCATCTTAAATGTCTTCAGGGATGGGGGTCTCCACCACCCTCATGCATTAAGAAAGTCATTGCTTCCAGGGAGATGTATCAAGCATCTCCTTAACCTGAATAGTAGACATCAAACAAAGTAGTTGGGAGGTATGGATTGCTATTCTGGTTTTTCAACAGTTAAAACAGTAGTAGGAACAGTAACCATGTTTGGTGTCTTGTATTTCATGGAAAGCAGGACTTGTTGGAGAGATATTGTGCAAAGCTGACACATGAACTGTAAGAAAATAATCTAAAGACCTCTTGGAATTGTACTTCAATTTCTCTACAGCCTTAACAAGCTAGGACATTATCTTGGCAGAGTAAGGAGTTTTGCTTTTAAGGAAATTCACCGCTAAGCTTCTCTCAGCACTGATAAATGTAGGGCACAATTTCAGTCTCTAAAGGGATTCGGGCAGGCACACACCTGCGCCTGAGCCTTCTTCCTGCCCTGGCTGTGCACTGAGGTGAAAGACATTCCCATGCTTCTTTAAAAAAATGAAAAGAGAAGTATTTTTCCATGACTAGTGATGAGGATTGCTTAAATGTCTATTAATTACATGTTTAATTTTATATATATACATATATTTCTTTTGAGGTTATTTATGAAATCATTTCTTTATCAATCACATGCGGAATGTCAGGTTAGATCAGGACTCTACTTTGTGGGAAGGATTATGAAGCAGAAATGCACCATGTATCCTAAAAGTGTTTTGAGTCCAATAATCCATATAAATATATATTAATTACTATATTTAACGTTTTCTGCCTTGGCATTCATTTATACTAGCATAACACTAGGATCAAAATGGTGCTGCAGTTAAGCTTGGCCTCTGGGAAGAATTTCAGCCACCTGTAAATAAATTCTGTGTGGCCTTTTCAGTACTTCTCAGGATCTTGTATGCAGCCTGTCTCTGCGACACCTCTGTGCAAGGTAATGGAGAAAAATTATCATTCTGCAAATCAATTCCTTCAGCATTAACTTTTATTTTATTTCCCTTTAGTCGAGCACAAACCCACCGGTGGAGCTGTCAGATGTGATTATTGATCTAGGTCTGACAGCATAACTCTAGCCAAAGAGCCCAAGAGTCTTGATTTTAACTTATATTTGATTTTAAAGAAGAGTGTTAATGAACAGAAAAATGTGCATCAACCTACTGAGATAAAAGAATATTACCAAAGTAGAATTGTTGGGTTTATGGCTCTGTAAGTTTGCAGAGGACAGCAAGTTGGGCAGGTGTGCTGTTGATCTGCTTGAGGGTAGGAATGATCTACACAGGGATCTGCAGAGGCTGGATGAATGGGCCAAAGCCAGTTGTGTGAGTTGAACAAGACCAAATGCCAGCTCCTGCACTTGGGGCACAACAACCCCATGCAACGCCACACGCTTGGGTGGAGAGTGGCTGGAAAGTAGCCCAGTGAAAAAGGACCCGGGCAGGGGATCAGCAAACAGCCACTGAATATGAGCCAGCAGTGTGCTCAGGTGGCCAAGAAAGCACCCGACATCCTGCCCTGCATCAGAAATAGTGTGGCCAGTAGGAGTAGGGAAGTGATTGTACTCCTGTACTCGGCAGTGGTGAGGCCACACCTTGAGTACTGGGTTCAGTTTTGGGCCCCTCACTACAAGAAGGACATTGAGATACTTGATAGTGCCCAAAGAAAGGAAAGGAAGCTTGTGAAGGGTCTGGAGCACAAGTCCTATGAGGAGCAGCTGAGAGAACTAGACTTTTCAGCTTGCAGAAACGGTGGCTGAGGGAAGACTTTATCACTATCTACAGCTTCCTGAAAGGAGGCTGTAGAGCAATGCAAGTCTGTCTTTTCCCAGGTAACAAGCAGTGGGACAAGAAGAAATCACTCCAAATGGTGCCAGAGGAGGTTTATACTGGACATTAGGAAAGATTTCTTCACTGAGAGGGTCATTAAGCATTGGTCTGACAATTCTGTAACGCAGTCTAAGGAGCACAGCCATCAGCAGAAAGCACAGTTTATTGTCTGTCTTTACATGATGTAGGGATAAGATCACATAAACCATCACCATCAAAATAAAACAAACAACTCTGACCAAGAGTACCCGAACAGAAAACCCAAAGGTAGTGAGAAAGTTCATCACAAAAGAAAAATCCACCCAAACCTAACTTATAAAACTTACAGTCCAGGTCATTAGCTGAGTTTGGAACATTCCATCTGCAGCACTCTCTCTGCAGAGAGGGAAGAGGGTCCCATAGAGAGACAGCACAGACGCTCTCTCCCCAAGGGGTCTCTGCAAGCAGCATCACTTTTTATACTGTGGTTCTAGATCAATAACTTCCCCTCCTGAAGTAGACACCTGTTGTTACCCAATCCAGAGTCTCACTCAAAGTTGCTCACTTCTGGGAAAACAATCCAGGGGAGCATTTTTCTCCACACACACCCCCCCCACAAAAATCTAGACAGTCACAGTTTCTCATTGGATAAAAGGAATCATTCATATGTCAGCCTCAGTCCTCAGCACTTCACCAGGGCAGTGGTGGAGTCACCAGCCCTGGAGACATCTAAATGGTTGTGGACCTGGTGCTGAGCAACAGGACCAGGCACTGTTGGGTCAAAGGTTTCTCTTGATAATCTTAATGGTTGCTTCCAACCAAAGATATCTGGTGATTCTGTGACTCTACTGTTGAGTCTTCATTCCTGGAGGTATTTGAAAGATACAAATACGTGGTGCTTAAGGACACCACTTCATGGTGACTCGGCAGTGCTGGATCAATGGTTGGATTCTAGAATTTTAAGAATCTTTTCCAACCTAAACAATTCTATGAATCTACTTCAAATCCTTGAGACATGGGATTTATAGCATTACTTCACTCATCCTCATCATATATTTGACTCAAGCAAATTCCTTCTGAAATCAGTGGAGTAAAAACCTTGGAGTTTGCAATCGTTGGAAAAAATCTATCATTTCATAAACATGCCTGCAGGACATCCACAGTGTTTCCAAAAATACAGATGAGTGGTTCCTTATCATAGTAAACTTGCAGAAATATTTTATCTACCACAGAAAGCCATGTCTCAACACAGGACTATACCCTGCAACCACACCAAGGCACACTGCTTCGTGAATAAAACATTCAGAGCAGTTTTGCATGTGCAGAATTGGCAAGAGAAGGTAGGGGAGGGATGCCATCCTCCTCCAATGTGCAGGGCAAGCAACCAAATCGTGGTGAAAGATGTTCCTGGCAGATTTTGATCAACATAGGCAGTGATCCAACTTTCTCCAAGTACTAAGTTTAGGTACTTAATTCCCTCATCCAGATCATTAATAAAGTGTTAAAGAGAACAGGCCCCAATACTTGGGGACATCCATTCTGACAAGCTGCTAACAGCATTTAACTCCATTCACCAACACTCTAGACCTGACCATACAGCCAGTGGATTCCACAGTTGATTCCAGCCAGCTGATTCCAAATTATTGATTCTACATATCTACCTATACTGAGATGCAACAATGCCACAATGGGCTCTGTTTCCCTAGATTCTCCCCCAGCATCCCTCTCAGGGACCATGTGAACAAGATGTGGTGACTTAGCATTTGATGACTTTCAGTTAATTGATTTTTTTCCCCACAAAATTGGCCAGTTCACACCTAACTCACAGAAACTTCCAGCACTTTCCCCATCTGATAGAAAGGCTACATTATACATGAGAAATTGCTTCCAGTTGTTTACTATGATCTTTCCATCAGGTCATTTTGCCTGATGCCCTGATAGGAGGCAAGTCACTATCATAGAATCATAGACTGGCTCAGGTTGGACATAGACATAATCTGTTCCAGCCTCCCAGCCATGGGCAGCAACATCTCTCAGCTAGACTTGGTTGCTCAAGTCCCCATCCAACCTGGCCTTGAGTGCCTCCAGGGCTGTGGCAGCCACCTTTCCTGGCAATTGATTCCAGTCTCTCCACCCTTGTACCGAAGAGCCTCTTCCTAAGATCTAGTCTAAACCTACTCCTCTTCAGTTTAAAACCATTTCCCCTTGATCTACTGCTAGATCCCCTTTTGAAAAGTCCTTCAACAGACTTCCTGTAGGTTCCCTTCAAGTATTAGAAGGCAGCTCTAAGGTTCGTCCTGAGTCTCCTCTACCCTAGGCTGAGCAACACCACCTTCCTCAGCTTATCATGCTAGCGAAGGTGATCCAGCTCTCAGATCACCTTTGTGACCTCCTCTGGACTCGCTCAAACAGTTCTATGTCCTTCTTACCTTGGGGACACTGAAACTGGACTCTGCTTTTGAGTCTAACCAGCACCAAAGGTATGTGTTATAAAAGTTACAGTTATTTGGGTCTGCTTGTAAACACCTTTTTCAAGCTTTCTACAGTGGTAGGAGAAAGGGTAAATCACACTTCTGTGCAATAATGAGGACTAATTACGCATTTATTATAGAAGTGAAGAAAGAAGAGTTACTTTTTAAAAGCACAAGGATTTCAGGAAGTGCATTATGCCAATTACATTTAGTAGTACCATTAGGAAATAAAATTGTAATATTCAATTATCAGTCACATTTATAGCCATTAGTTCCCCTGGAAACTTGTCAAAGCTTTAGAATACAGCTGTCAAGGCATAAAAAAACCCCAGAAAAGAAATACTTTAGCAAACAATTTGCAATTGACCTTTAAATGTTATTTTCATCAATGAAACTAACAATGCAGAAGACTTCTCAGAATAAACTTCTTATGCCTGAATAAAATTATCAAGGATTTTTCTTGTATGTTACTTGATATTTCTATGCACACACACACACATATACATTTACTTGATAAGCAGATGTACTTACTTCTATGTATATATTGTACCAGGTATTGCTTTTTATTCAGCAGTGGGTTTCAAAACAGTAATTTTGGATAAAATTAGGATGTACATGGAGCATTCTTGTTTCTTTCTACAGTTCTAATAATGCCCTCAGCAAGAGTGAAGACTAAATATTTCCCTTACCTATTTATCAGTGCAGGACCGGATAGCTGAACTGTAGATTTAGCTCTGTTTGTTTGCTGCCCTCCTCTGTTGCACCAAAAGCTGGCGACTGCCAGAGGCAAGATTTCAGGCTGGAACTGAAATAGCCTGCAAATCCTGAATTCTATGCAGCAAAAATCAGAGTAATAAGAAAAGGAATGAATACTTTCATCTGAAGTTTGCTGTGATCAAATAAATGAGGGTTGCATCCGTAGAAGAAAGATTGGCTGGAAGTGCATGACCTGGGATGCGCTCAGGACATACCTGCATCATGTTGATATAAAAGGTGCATGCAATTCACAACATTTTTCTTCTTCAGAAAGTGAGACTCACTTTCTGAAGTGAGTAAGCTCTTGAGAGATGGCAGCCCATCATGTTCCTAATGCATAACTCTACTTGTGCAGATAAAAAGGTATCTCAGGGCCCGCTTGTTTTGCTTTCACCACAGAGCTCTTATCTCTTTGGCAGGTGCTGGGCCTCACCCATTCATTTCCTTGCTCAAAAGTTACCTTCTATTTGCTTATTTGAGCCATCTGTCCTGTTGTTACTCAAAGTCTGACACCCCTGTCTGTGTGTGGCTTAGATATATTTAAATACATGCTACTAGGGGAACACGCTGTGGGGATTGCCACACCGAACACAGGTTCTTCGGCTCACTACTGGTAAACGAGACAGAGGATTTTACAGTTCACCTTTCAAAAGCATCCAGTAAAATGTAATAAAAGAAAAAGCAGGCATAATAAAAGCGTCAGCACATGATGTTACCAATTTAATGATGTTCATTCCTTTTATTAGCAGCAGTCCCACAGATGCCTGAGGAAGCACATTTGCCTTTGTTAAAACAAATCCATTCTAGCAACTGTTCTGACATCCATCATTAAAGTGGTTTATGTTAGTCGTCTTTCTTACTGTATTATTCATTAGCATGATAGATGTAACTTAATATTAAGCTTTTCAAATTCTGGGGTATTTCCATTGTGTTACTTAGAATGGGTACCAGCGCCAACTCCCTCCCACATAAACAAACAAACAAATGCCATTGTTACCGTAATTTTGACAGTGCAGCCTACAAAATGATAGCTAACACATGACAGAAAACAAAGACGAAAACCTCTTATTATACCACTCACTGCAAGGACTCCACATTGTTTTACATTCCTGATGCATTCCTAAATGTGCCTGGACAGCCTGAACTCTATCTCTGTTCCTGACCAAATAGCAAATGACTTTACTTAAGACACCTGAAAGTGCACAAGGTTCGGTGAGCAGTGCGTTTAGGCATGAAGTGGGACATCACCAGACTCTTCTTTCTTCAGTACCCTCCTGGGAAAACTTTATTTCCAAACCAGGCTTTATATGTGATTTCTCATACTGTTACTGCAGGCTTTAAGCTACTCACAGTCTTCATCATCTCTTGCAGTGTCCCTGTGAGATAAAAAAACCCACACCTTGAAAACAGTTAACACAGACCCAGAAAACTGCTGAGTCTTGAAGGATCTCTGATGATTGCCTTGTCCAACCCTTCTGCTCAAAACAGAACCACGTACAGAGCAAGTTGCTCATGGTCACATGCAGCCATCTTTTGGTATCTCTGTGGGTGGAGAGCACATCTCTGGAATGCTTGTCCCAGTGTTCAGTCAGGCTCTTGGTAAAATTAGGGTTTTCTTAGGCTTAGGTAGAATTTCCTGTGTCAGTCTGTGCTCATTGTCTCTTGTTCACTGCCTTCCTCCAAGCCCTCTGTACTTTAGACTGAAGACTACTAGTGCTCTCATCAATTCCTCTCATGGAAAATGTTCCAGTCCCTTAATCATCATTCCAGCTCTTCAGTCTCACTCTAGTAATTTCATGTCTTTCTTCTACTGTATAGATACTACACTCCAGACATGACCTCACCAGCGCTGAGCAGAGGGAAAGGATCATCTCCATCAATCTGTCGGCAGTATTCTTTCTAATGCAGTCCAGGGTAGTGGTAGCTTTTTTGCTTCAAAAGCTGGAATGTGTTCAACTTCTTGTTCACCAGGACCCCCAGATCCTTCTCTGCCAAACTGCTTTCCAGACAGCTAGCCCCTACCCTGTACTAATGCATGGAGTTATTCCTCCCTAGGTGCAGGACAAGGGATTTTCCTTTCTGGACTTCATGAGGCTGCTCTCTTCCTATTTCTGCAGACTAACTGAGATCTCTGCCAGCACTTCACACTCACATAGTGGCATCAGAATGCTTGCTATCCAGCGTATTGTAAGATGAACTAACCCTGGCCTGGGAAGAGGTGAACAAATCATTCCGCAACGAACCTCCAAGTTTTGAAGGGGGTTCCACATCATAGTATTGTTATATCACATGTAGAGAGAATGCAGTCCACTGAGGGCCTCTTTAAGGTCTTCATGTCCTGCATCCTCATAACACTGAGTAAAGGAGCATGTGCTGATAAGCTGAGCCATAGGAAGGCCAGAAATCAATTCAAGTGTCTAATTCCCAGAAGTGCCTTTCTACTCCAATATATGGTTTTGTTTCCAGCAGTCAACCTACTCAGATGCTTGAAGTTTTGCTCTTGTACCTGACCTTTTCTTGGCTGAGCTCATGCACATTGCTAGGACAGGGTTTAGAAGCATGTTCAAGCACTCTGTGGCTGCTTTATTCTGTTCTTTCTGCACAGACAAGACTGTCACAGTCCTTTAGCACAACTCAGAGCAATTGCATGAGACTGGGCAAGCTCAGACATTTCTAAATGGTGTCACATCATAATGTATGCAACATACAGCTTCTCCTGCAGCAGCAACAGCCACATAACAGTGCTCTCATTGTTTCACACACTATCTGCTGAAAGATCTGCACAAACATAGTATTTACATGCTGGAGACTTAAGACCAGTTGCTCTGTCATGAGGCCAAGCCAGGCGGTGTCTACAAAGTTCAGCTTCACTCAGTTTACCAACTGTATGTCCAAAATATGTCATGCGAGTAAGAAAAATATTTGGCAAGATGTGAAGACTGAGGCAGAACATTTACTACATCTTGAAATCAGGTAGGGCAATTACTGTAAAGTATTTTCCAGACTACAATATACTAGCTAAAGAACTACTTTACTAGAAAATAACTAATTAGCTGTGTCATCTGAGAGCAAAAGGCCCACTTACACTTTTGCAATTCAAATTAATTGGGTATTTAATTAAAGTGGTTATTTAATAACTGTGAGACTGGCACTCTCTTGGAAAATGCAGATGGTCAACGCTTTCTCTGAAGATAGGGAAGTCCCTGAAGGTCTGCAAATATTAGTTATTGAGGGGGGATTAGGAACAACAATAAACTATTCTAGTACAGAAACACTAAGTAAATATCAAAGGCATCATGAGAAGAGTTATAAATTAATTCTCATAGCAAAGAGTGAATTTTTAGTAGATAACACAAGCTGATGAAGCTATGTGCAGCAGGGAGGCATCTTGGCCTGACCACAATCTATCATTTATCTTGACTGCCAGAAGCCATCATCAGCACGGCTTTATGTCCAAATTAACTTCTGGACTCAGGCAAAAATATACTCTCAGGCGTGTGCTTCAGCTCTCAGGATGAACGCTAAACCTGCTATCGTGGCGAGCCTCTGAGCAGCTTCTGCCTGGACAAGCGACACAGTGAATCCTGCTGCTCTGGATCATCTTCTCAAGGACACCTTCAACCAATAAATTCATGTAGAGATCACACAAGGAGATGGTTCATTCATTGGAACATTCAGAGCTTTAAACAGCAGTTAGGTTTGATCTGAACATAATGCAGTGAAAGAAACATCACAGAAAAAAACACTGAACACTGGGAGGGAGAAGACTCGCTGCTTGCCACAATTCTGGCCATGCTGGTGAAGCAGAACAACTTAACTGTGCTAGTAGAGACAGCTAGGGTGCAGAACTGGGCCTACCAGTTCAGACAGTCTCTACCTACCATTTGTAGAAGTGCTTTAGGTCAGGCAATGAACCTGTGAGCAACATCTTCAAGCTGTTCACCAGCAGAGCAACCCCTGAGGGAAACTAGCAACCCCAGCCCAGCCAGCAGCTAGTAACTTTGGGCTGTGCACTGATGGGGGACAGGAGAGGCCATAATTAATCCAGACACAAAGGAAGATTGGCTGTGTTTGATGGGATCCTGCACAACTGGTCTAGTGAAAAGTGCCCCTGCCCACAGCAGGGGAGTTGGAACTATATGATCTCTGAGGTCCCTTTCAACCTAAACTGTTCCTTGATTTTATGAAGAACCAGCTGTTAAAGTCAGACACGGCCAACCAACACGCAACTACATTGTTCGTAGGCAACAAAGACACGATAAAATATACAGTCAGCTAAATACGATGAAGCACAACAACTAAGAGATTCCTGTAAATGTGCAAATCTTCATGGCGAGGACTTCAAATAAATGATAAAACACGGTATCACAGTATCACAGTAGTGACGAGGCTGGAAAAGACCTTAAAGATCATCCAGTCCAACCTAAATCCAACCAAGTAACCCTAAACATCTGACATCTAGCTCATGCCACTCAGCACTTCATCCAGACTGACCTTGAACTCCTCCAGAGACGGTGCTGAGTGATATTACACTGTTAATGGTGACTGCTTGTGCAACGCTTCTGTAACATGTTTTTCTTGTATTCTGCCCTGCAGACAGAGAGACCACTTGGGAAGCTTGGTTCTCACTGAGCAAGAGAAGTCATGGGTTCAGTGACACTGTGAAAAAGTGTTCTAGTCATAGCTGCTTAGCTTGTTATATGCATAGATGACAGAAGCTGCTGCATAGCCCAGAGAAAAGGTCTTATAAGGAACAGCTGAGGCAGCGAGGGTTTTTTAGCCTGGAGAAAATGAGGCTGAGGGGAGACCTTATCACTCTTTACAACTACCCAAAGGGAGGCTGTAGAGATGTGTTTGTGGGTCTCTTCTCCCAAGTTACTAGTGATAGGGTGAGTGGAAAGGGCCTCAAGTTGTGCAGGGGAGATGTAAATTGGACATCAGGAGAAATGTCTTCCCTGACAGATTGGTCAGGGATTGGAACAGACTGCTCAGTGAGGGGGTGAATTCGCTGTCCCTGGACACGTTCAAAAACCATGTAGATCTGGCACATGAAGACATCGTTTAGTGGGCACAGTAGGGTTGGGTTGATGGTTGGACTTGATTATCTTAGAGGTCTCTTCCAACCTTAATGGTAGATTCACCATCCCTGAAGGTGTTAAAAAGTCATGTAGATGTGGTAGTTGGAAATAGGGTTTAGTGGGCCTGGTGGCATTGCATTGACAGCTAAACTTGATGGTCTTGGAAATCTCTTCCAACCTTAATGATTCTATGATTCTGTAACATACACAGCATCTGAGGCTGCTTCCTCAAGTCCATCAGTGAATAGCAGCTGGAGCCTCTCCTTTGTAGCCTCAGCCCACATGTTTGGCAATGTCTTGGTCACACCAGCAAAAGCATATGGTTTTCAGACATGGCTGACACATCTAGATATGACATCTCTAGGTAATTGCTTGTGGGGTCTTTTCCCATGGAAAACCAAAGTCCTCACACAGCTCTGATGCTCTTGTGGATTTTCTTTGATTTGGAATAGAACAGTTGCATATAATTTGATTTTAATCATATTTGTCTTTCACAGAGTGAGCAGAGAGTTTCCAAACTTTCTTAATCACGTACCCACATGAACGCTTTTTAAATCTCCCCTGTTGCCATCAGCTAAATGTGTGAAATGTGGATTCTTTGTGGGAAGTGTGCGAGCTTTTCCTTTTGACTTTGAAGATTCAGACACAATTCTTTTACCTGTAATGCTCTGCCTCACCTCCTTTTTCTTCTAAATGAAATTGAAATTATTGTCACTGGCTCTGTCTTCCTCTCCTTAATGCTGCTTTCATTCCAGGCTCTTTTTTCCCCCAACAATTCAATTTTCCACATTTTTACAGTATCATTTTAATATTTTCTGTGTTTTTCTAGAATTTTCTTCAAAGGCTGTAAGATCCAGATTGTTCTTGCTGCAGTACAGAGAGCTCCCCAGGTTTATCTAATGAATGTGGTTTGCAGAAATCTTAGCAATCTGGCCAAAATAGATGAAAATTTGTATTAAATTATCAGAGGTCAGGGGCCTGCACTTCTGAATTTTCATTTGGGTATTGGACAGAGCCTAAAGAAGAATAAACTACACAGCAGTGTTTTAAATTTCAGACTCAAGTCTACCCACAGAATACCTTATGCATTTTCTTTTTGCTTTTATCCAGCAGCCTCAAAGCACCTTCAGGAGAAAAAAAAAGCATAGTAGTTTTGTGTCGGGATGATTCTAAGAGACAAACAAACACAGTGCAGGCAGTAAAGCTGATTTTCTAAGGTGCAGAGATGGAAAGTGAAGTAGCTCTCTAATAGATTCAAACTACATGTTGCAGTCATCTCACTCAGAGGAATTCTCTGCCAAGTGCATCTTCTCATTTCTCTAATGAAGCCCTTCTTCTGCTGCAGAGAATGATGTGCCAGCGATTTGGCCCAAAGGCTGCCTGGTATGTCGGACTGGTAAACCTGCCTGAGGAGTGAGAAATGATGGACTCTAACTGGCAAGGAACATTTCCTCCCTGGCACACATCAGCCATGTCTTACTATTCTGAGAATTAAGTAGACTCGATCGTGTTGTTTATGCAGCTGGAGACAGTTTTCAGTCTTCATGCTTTTCCTCTGACCAGTACAAGATTTGCTGAGTCCCACGGCAGCTTTCCTGGAACCATGTAACCCAACGAGAGCAGTCAGGAATAACAGCTGTGAGTCCCAGTTGCCACTAGGTGTACTATCACTGTAGGAAAACCAGATACAAGAGCTTGGTCTGGATTTTTCTTTTTCTCCTTTTTAATCTGGAATGTATTCAGGTCTCTGAGGAATTGTTAACTTTGATGCCAGCTGTTTCCCCAGATGTTTCTACTTAGAAAAAGCTTGTAAAATCTAGGCTGTGCTTTCAAAGGCATCCCAGTAAGAACTGGCAATACCATAGCAGTGAAGAAAATGCAAAGCACTCACTGAGCCGCTGAAGATCTGCAACAAACTCTTAACAGATTTTCACAAAACTGACTTCTATTTCAAGCATGGAATTGTCACGGTACTTCAGCCAGTGGCAGACTAAGAAAACCTCTCACTGGCTAAGATCTGCCTTCTCCTTTTTTCCTCCAATCACCATCCTACATTTCTTTTCGACGGGGGAAAAAAACACCCAGTCAAAATTAATTAAGAGAGCTACTAAAGCAGGAAACGATATTTTAGACATATGATCTTCTGAGTTCTCCCCAACATCATCCTAGGTAATGGCCTATCACGTAACATTTGCTTTATTTTCTCTTTAACAGTAGGATATTTGCAAACTTGTGCATCCCATCTGTATCCATTTTCACAATGACTGAACAAATGCAATTAGTCTGCAGTCAGCCATGTAATGGTCTCCTACTACTAGCACGAGGTATTTTTAGTCTTATTTCTTTTCCTAGCTTCCATTTATTAGCAGAGTTGCTTTTTTCCCTTCACTGACATTCTGTGTTACTGAAAGAATCCCATATGCTTTATGTTTTTATATTTCTTTGACGGTCACCCCGTTATGATATAAAACAGTTGAAGAAGGAGGACATTTTTCCACAACAAATGTCTCTGATGTCTACAGTGCACGTGCTGAAAACCTCCTTTCCAGTAGAAAGATGGACTGATTTAATTGAAACTGGTTTAAAGCAATCTAGTTTGGCTGGTATAAATTCCTGTGTAAACCTTCTTAGCACAGCATATACAAGGGGTTTTTTTGCTGAATTGAAAATAAATTGGTTTAAGCTCAAATAGGAGTATCTGTTACATTTAGTTAATCCTACATACCTGAAGGGACTGCCACAAATTTACCATAGACAAAAGGCTTTAAACTATTCACACGAGAAAAAACTACATATAGCCCCACAGAGTATTGTTTTCCCTGTATAGTCAGCTGTGCATCTCTCCCATGTTTCTATCTCTGATTGCAAGCACAAGTTTTCNTACCTGAAGGGACTGCCACAAATTCACCATGGACAAAAGACTTTAAACTATTCACATGAGAAAAAACTACTTGTTTCCTGAAAGAGGAAGTTGCAGCTTCTGGGGACCTGATGATCTGAAACATCCACCTTCCGCACATCTTGTTCACCCATTCCTGCTACCCTTTTTACCTTACTTTTCTCACACTGTGGGTTTTACTGTCTTCTCAGCAATTTCTAACATTTATACTACAGCACCTCCCTTCAAAAATGTAACAGGTTTCCAGAAGTATTTTCAGAATATGTATTTCCCCTGACATATTCTTACCTTTTAATGGCCAAAGAACCATTAAAAAGATGTATTCTGACAGTGAATAGAAAATGAAATGGATTTCTACCTCTAGCCTTGCCTAAGTTATATTCAGAGGCAGGATATACTGAGGAAATACAGAAATACAACAAGCCTGAATCTTTCATTACCTTAGAGAATAGCCAAGCTTAGCAGCAGTGATTTCATCTCTAAGTCCAAAATCTTCAGCTGAAAATACTTCCCTCGCTTCCTTTTGAACCAGCTCAGGCATCTTTTCTGCTTTCATCTCACTTCTCTTTCCAGCAAAAGAAATTATTCTGGTTTCTCAGTCAGCCTATTTTCACTAGGCATCTCAATTTGCACCTGCAACTCAAGTTCAGGTGTGAGAATCACTTAAGCAGACCTGATGGGATGCTACTGTTGTCTTTTCCTTCTCCTCATGCATAGGCACATTTGCTATTACATTTACTTCCCTTAGATTAGGGAGGCTACATTAATTATGCATTCCTCCGGGTGACAAATACTCTATCTTCAATAGCTGAATGACCCTGTTCTTTTAAGCTGAATTGAGACGTTTCTTTTAGCTGTTTCAGGAAGGACAAAGGATAAAAGATACCTCAGCAAGAATTCAAATATTTATAACAGATCATTTTCCTACCATCTCTCCTAGTGCTGCATGCTTTTCACTTCATGGCATAAATTTGGCATTCAAAACATCCTTTTATTCAGTGTTAGGCAATTGACAACCAAACTGGCAGAATTCTTGGGTTAAGCATTCTCTTTCACTATTCCTCTGCTTCCCTGACTACCACTGATCTTCCACTTAAAACCTTTCTACTGTAGTTTTGCCTATTCTTCTCAGCCACAAGTGTCAGAAAGAAAAGAAGAATGCTGGGCATTGCAGGAGTATGACCATGTCCTAAGGTTAGCTGCACCTATGGGATTAAGTTATTACCTATTTACCATTAAATTGTCCTCAAGTCAAACCAGCCTAAAGTCAAAAGGAAGAAAAATGTTTGCCTACAGAATTTCCGGCAGGTGGTTGCAAAGTTTTCTAAGTCTAAGTGGACTTAGAAAATGGAAAATGCATGCAGATATTCAGTTATTATTTATGATGGAGCTAAAGTTTCTTCTCGCCCATCAAGAGAAAGCTGAGAGAGTGTTAGAAATTCACATCTTCTTGACTGAGGATCCAGCCTTGAAATAACTGCACTCTTGGGGTGGGGTCATGGCTCAGGGAAGAATGTTACCTTCATAATCACAGAATAATAGACTAGTTTTGGTTGGAAGGGACCTTAAAGATTAGCTAGTTCAAACACCCCTGCCACGGGCAGAGACACCTCTCACTAGACCAGAAGAGCAGCACCCCAAGGTCACCAACATAAGAACAGCCCACGGGCAGAGACATGGACTACAGACATGGACTACCCTTGCTGAAGTCTTTGCACATCTAGGATAAAGCCCTCATAGTTGATAGAACAGCAGAGATGCCCAGGTGGGACAAAGAGTGTGGGTGACAGGCCACAAACCCCTCTCTAGCAGATGATTTGGAAGTACCTGGGGATTGTGTCAGGGGTTTGTTTGGGATTTTCCATTTTGCTTTCCCTTTCCAGACTTGGGAGTCATGAGATATGAACCATGAGAGTAAAAGCAGCTTCACTGCTCTCGTGTATATTTCATTTGCTGATGACGAGTTTGGTGCAGCAGAGCTTTATTCCAGCAATGTGATTATCTGAACAGAAGGCAGGCGAAACATCAGGCAGTTAGCTGACATGTGGGACTGAGCAGACCAAAGAAACGGGGCATTTCTTCCCGAACAATCTGTTGGTGGAGAGA
Source organism: Upupa epops (assembly GCA_013397515.1). Taxonomy (NCBI): domain Eukaryota; kingdom Metazoa; phylum Chordata; class Aves; order Bucerotiformes; family Upupidae; genus Upupa; species Upupa epops. The sequence continues at coordinate 236,165 of VZRI01010679.1, read as the reverse complement.
ATTCCATCAGGTGGTCAGAGTGGTAGCAATACGGAGGACTGGCTAATCTTCTGGAAAGCCATTTGGAACAAGACCATATGGAACTACTTTCATTGCCACATTGGGAAAAGACAGCAACAAGGCAGAGACTGGAGAAGCCAGGGCTACCAGCAAGCACTACAGAGGCAGAGGCAGGCCATATAGAGTCTTTTGAAGGATAAAGCTGAAGGATGTTAAACTGTCATTGACTTTAGACAAGAATTAAATGATAGACAGTGGAGCAAAGTGTGACTTGTGGTTGTTGATAATGACAGCAAAAGTGCAGTTTGGTTTCAACATAGAGTGTTGTCTCTTAAATGGCTCATAAAATTCCACACTGGTGTGCCAGACCCAGGTTTGTCATGGAAAAGGGCAAGCAGGGCTGTAAGAAATAGATCAAAAGGACAAGGAAGGTGCACTAATCCTTAGGCACAAGGACAAAGTAGTTTGGGGAGACAACTTTCCCAGTTAATCTGTGTGAACTTGAGGCCGTGTTTTAGGATGAACATGAGAGACAATATTTCTAGCACAGGTGTCCTTGAAGGGGAAACAGGAATACTGCAGCTGTTAAGAAGTTCAAATCAGAAAAGAGCTGGGAAAAAATGGCCTATTAAAAAAATAACAAGTGAGGTGGCTGCAGAGAGGATTATGGACCCCTTTACTCCTCTAGAACAGAGTTGACAAGAGGATGTGATTAATTTAGAATGACCCATTCAGCCCCCTGTTATCTTCACAGTGTGTCCATAAAGGATAGTGGTGATCCTCCAGTCGATATACATTTTCTTTGACTTAGCAGTGTAGTCATTCTTCCCCACAGCCTTGTGACATGGCTTGCAAATTGTACACAGGATTGGTATTTCAGCTATTACCAGTTCACCATCAAGATTCAGTTTGCTGGGTTTCAAGATCCAGGGACAGTATTTCTTCAAGAAAGTAATGTCACTAGGTTGTTTGGTGGCCAGTACTGCCTCTAGTAATTCATCAAAATGCAATACAGGCAGCAAAATGAGAAGTGGAAAGCCTCTGGTAGTTCACTGTCCTCTGGACTTTGCTGGAAATTGAGAGAAGAGACTAGTATAGAACAATATGGTTGCAGGGAGATAAGAAGTCCCTATGGCCACAAAGAGGACAGAGGATTTCTGCACAGAAGCTGCCTTGAAAACATAGACAAACACACACCCACAGAGGATCAACACATGCTGCTAGGGCTGGTGGTCTCCATGGAACAGTACAAGAATTCCAGTTCACAATCTGAGACTGAAAGATGGCTGGACCTGGATTTCTTGGAAACAAGTGCAGAACATAGAGGTCTCATATTTACAGACTGTTACAGAGCTTTACTCTTGAGGCTCCCTTTATTTCACTCACTAGGGGGAAAAGGAGAAAATCATGATGCTACACAAGCACTGCTCAGCAATAGCCAACACATTGCTGTGCTATCAGTGCTGGTTTCGCCACACATCTAAAACACAGCAGCAGCATAAGGACTGCTGTGCTGACAACCAACTCCATCCCAACCAGCCCTATGACAAGCATGAAAGACCTCCAATGATATTTTGATAAATGCTTAGCACTGGATAACTGTTGGACATAAAACTAGACTTCTGTGTAAAGTATAACAACTGTAATGCCACAAACAAAAGTAAATTAATTTGAATTATGCAGTCTGGACAAGTGAGAAAAAAAATGAGAACTGAAAACAAACTCAGTCTCTGTGCAAAGAAAACTAAAAAATAGATTCATACTTCAAACAAGTCTCATAACCTTTAGCCCTCATCCAGCAAGGATTTTGAAAATATACTCATTAAAACTGACACAATTCTGGAACACGACTGAAAAGCAAAACCAACCCTTCCACCATTGTTCAAATGCTGCAGCTTCCTAAGGAGAGGTCATAAGACTTCCCAACCTTAAAGAACCGTGATACTTTGCATTCTTTAAATGTAAGAAGAAAAGAGGAGTGTGGAGATAACAGGAAAAAGAATGTGTTAGGCTTATACCCTTGAGCCATGATGGAATACCAGGCTACTTACATTTAATTATGTTCAGTTTATAACAAAGCATTCGGCAGAAAACATCAATAAGAATGTTGACACACTCACTCCTTCCAATAAGAATGAAGAAGAATTATAATTGGAAATCTGGCATCTAAAATTCAGATGAAAAAAGATTTTTGCTGTTTAGCAATTAGTCCTCAGCAATGTGAAGTGGTGATTATAAAGGAGAATTATTGTGTAGATTTACAATAGAGCTATCTGTTAAGATCAGTTCAGCGATAAAAGATTACTACATTACTCCAGACAAAGACACATTTGGACTAAATGTACACCACGAGATAGAATTTCTTGTTGTCTATTACTTAACACTCTCTGGAAGGAACATAAATAAATAATGCCTAGGGTAAGGACCTGAACTTTGCTGCTAAGTTAACAGAAATCTTAGATCAGCTACCAGAAGTCTGAAACTAAGGTACAAAGGCTATTGCAAGTGAGTGTTTTTAGGACAGGTCTGGCTATCTCTTGGAAAGATAAAGCGTGTTCAGGTAAAGCCCATGACAGGTGCTGTTATTGCAGGAAGCTGAGCAGCAACTTTGCTAGTGTTTCAAGAGTGGCTGCTTGTGTCTGAGCAACAAGACAACCACTCTGTCAGGAACTGAAGGGTTGTGACCTATGATGAGCTCATGGTAATGGCAACTGTTTGGCCCTAGGAACAGTCTTTAGAGATTATCTCCTTAGGAACTAGGGCCAACTGTTCATAGTCATGTGCACACACAGCTGCCTCTGAAGCCAGTCACAATAGAAATAACCTCAAGATACAGAAGTCAATGAAGTTTGGTGTTAGTTACCATGGATGTGCTATCTGACACTAAATATGAAACAAGGACACTGAGCAACCATCCGTTATGTAACGACTGCTTACTGTAAGGCTTGCAGTCAGCCAGGTTCTCAGCTCGAATCACAACTACAAAACCCCCCACATTCTAATGCTAACTGTTTTTCATAAATAAAATATAGGGGTAAAAATAACCCCACAACCCAAAACATCAAATCCAATATTCTTGGAAACACTACAAATTTAAATTAGCTTAACTTCTTTTATTTTAATTTCTGAAAAAACATTAATTGTTTTGTTTACTGAAATAGCACAGCTTCCACAGGTCCAAATTGTTTGCAATTTCAATGACAGAACAGGGTGAGAAACAAAGGATCAGAGAAGTGGTACAACCCAAAGCTGAGTACAACACTTGAGTCACTTGTGAGCCATACTGGTAATTCTCAGGAGCAACCACAGTCCCCATTCTCACCCACAGACAAGCTGCCACAACACAAAAAATCCAAAAGGCTGTACATGGTCACACGTGTGAGGAGGCACGTCTTGTCTACAGAGGCAGGAGAACAAGATCCTCTCTAACTGGGCAGCAGTAATGCAGCCATTATCTATAATGATAAAATACACAATTTCTTTAGTAGTCCCAGGCTAAAGAATCTTAATGAAGAGAAAACTGTGCCTCAAGAGGCCTGGCTTCTGTTTTCATCTCCGCTACTAGTTTGGCTTGAGCAACTTTTCACATCTCATTACTTACATTTACCTACTGTAACACAGGGGATAATGAAAATGATAGCCTTTCAGTAGAACGTTAAGATCTTTGGATGAAAAACCTCTGAAGGATGGCTTTTACTTTCCCTGTTGCAGTAAACATCTTCTTTTCTCCCTCTCTCCCTCTTTTCTTGCATTCCTTCTTTCTCTTTCCTTCTCTTTCTTCTTCCCCCTGTCCTCCTCCCAGTTTCCTTCCTTTGACTCTCTCACTTGCTTTATTAATTTTCTCTATCAGAATATATCTGTAGCATTATCACTGTGAACAGTATCCTAAAGCAGAACTGAATTTTACTGTAGCGTAGGATGAACAGTGGCATTTTGAGAGCAAGGTCTCCATAAACTCATAGGGGTTTATTCACTTTATTTTCCTTTCACAGAATCAATGAATAATTGAGGCTGGGAAAGACCTCTGGGATCACCAAGCCCAGCCTCCGATCTAACATCATCACAACCTAGACCATGGCACTAAGTGACACATCCAATCTTGTCATAAATGATGAAGGATGATGAAATGATCCAAGGATGGAGACTCCACCCCCTCCCTGGGCAGTCCATTCCAGTGTCCGATCACCCTTTCCATGAAGAATTGCTTCCTAACATCCAACATAAACCTCCCCTGGCCTCCTTCAGGCCCTGCCCCCTTGTCCTATCACTAGTTGCCTGAGAGAAGAGCCTAATTTCCAGCCATCTACAACCTATCTTCAAGTAGTTATAGAGCATGATAAGGTTCCCTCTGAGTCTCCTCCAGGCTACACAACCCCAGCTTCTTCAACACTTCTAATGAAAAGCACTGAACTGTAGCTTAATGTGATAAACGTTTCTGTTTGGTTTTTCCTTAAAGGCAGAATTCTTCCATGACGTCAATAAACACTTTGGCTTGAGCTGTATGGCAAACAACTGCTCTTGAAAGTAAAGAAATTACTACACACCCTGCCACTGTAGCATGCACCATGCTGAAAACTTACCAGCTAAAATAATACTGTAAACAACAGTGGAGAGAAACAAATACAAAGAGAAATCATTGCTTCTAAACATTAACAGAAAAATCTAACGTTCAAAACAACTAATTGTTTGGAAGCAAAACTATTTCAGATGCATCATCAAAATCAGCTGGTAGTTTTTATTGAACTGATGTTTATCTAGAAATTTGGCATATATATTCACTGGGAAAGTTTTATCTACTGTATACAGAGCAGTGTATGGGGCTTCCCAGGACTTAGAGCCAGCATGTGCCTGTGGAAACAACAGCACAAGACAGGCAGCAAAACCCATGTAGCTGCTGTTTAAAATAGAGTGGCTCTGGGTTGTGCTGTTACAATTCCCCTTGATTTGAACGCAGAAAAGGCTTTGCCAAGTGTTTCACTCCACTCAGGCAGAACACCTAGTTTTGCTGCAGGTCCAAAGAGAAAGCCCCAGTCCTGCAGCCCATACAATTAAATGCCAGGGTGTATTTTCAAAGTAAACACCAGTGGTCTCCTAATGATAGGTCAGGATTTTAAAAATAGACTCAACCTACTTTGGGCTATAAAGCACAAAAATAAGAACCTCCTGTTACTGTCAGAAGCACCGTGAAGGGACAACTGCCAATGAAACTAGTTTTAAAATGCATGTTTTCACATATTTTCCCGTGTAATCTCTTCATCCTTTTTTATTAAACCTAGCCTTTAGGTTCTGTAAAGGGCTATTTTTCTATTGTTGGCTTGGTTGTCTTTTCAAATGTGGGAGCTAGGTTTCTGCCGGCCATGTCACCACAGAAGATGCAGCTTCTTTCTGTTTGCTATATTCATTAAAATTAGCAGTAACTGGAGACGAGTCTTCCCTGCTTGTGCTGGGTAATATATCACAGATACTTGAGATGAGAGTGCTGTGGAATCCTTCACAAAAATGCTCATGTTCTAAAGACATTCACAGCTCTTCAAAAAATATTAAAACCTGCTTTATTTACTCTTCCCGCATGCTGCTGCTGCTTTTCAATGCCCTGTCTTGTGCCACTGCCATGCACTAGTTTTCCAGCAGAGACTTGCCTTTGCTACAATCTTTGGGAAAGGGCTGTCAGCACCAGGCGTGGTTGATTTGGCAAAGGAAGTGATTCCACCGCCAGCTTTTTGTAAAACTGCCTGTTTTCCGTTGAAATTTCCCACAGTTGCTCCCATTTCTGCGTGCTGGTACAAACGGGACAGCTGAAAACAAGAAAGTGACTAATAACTCTTGGCATTTTAATGCCTGCCGTTAATTAAGAACGTATTTCTATTTCTTGTACATTGGAGTAACTGAGAAGGACACCGCTACTAATATTGTGGCACTGGCACTAGCTGGAGAGATGCACGCCGCCTTGGATTTGCCAGAGGAAACTGTTTCACAGAAGTGAAATCTCACAACCTTTATAGCATCGCCTGATTTAGATGCTTGATGCTACAAATCTCGATTTTTTAATTTATTTATTTGGTTTGGTATATTTGTCTCCTTTTTGCTTTCCTTGCAACATTTTCAAAGCAATAATGGAATAAATAACTGGAAATTGAGTTGTGTCCTGTGGCATCATACTATATAATTCTTCTGCAAGCACAGAAAGTGACTGGCCCCTTGTCACTTGAGGAAATTCTAGGTACTGGACAGTACAGGCTCTGGACAGTGGGGACAGTGGTGAAGGCACTTTCCTCTCCCTCCTGCAAGCCTGATCTTCTGCACACCCCCTCCTGCCTGACCTCCCTCCCCGCCCCTGGGCTTCTCATCCTCCTCTCGCTCAAGCAGTCCTGGCTTCCACTTCATTGCTTGAGGAAAGAAGTTTCTTATCTCCCACTCTGGCACTCCCTCTGCTTCAAGTCTCACATTACCTTTCTACCACCCTTTACTCAATCTTTTGTCCTCATCAGCTTGTCCACTCAAGCCAAGCTTTCCCTCACCTTGGTTCTTGCTGTTTCCAACTCTCCTCCCATTTTCCAGTCATTGCTCTTTCTGCCCCAGAACTGTATGCCTTGGGATACCAGCTTCAGCTCTGCATTCCTGAGACAGACTCAGGACAGACATCGTATTTTAGCTGTGAAGCCGCAGCAAACCTTCCTACAAGGTTTACTTATGTAAACGAAGGCATACGAAGTATTGCAACATCAGGAAACATTGCCAGCTTTACGAGCATATCCAAAGTACACCCCTGATGTAATTCTTCCTACCAGTGCACCTCCACACACCGAATCTTCACACCAAATACAAAATTACTGCTGGTTTTTTATGCCATAAAGCACATTTCCTTTTGTTTTTGTTCTGCAACAGCAAAAATTCACGCAGGCTCCGATAACCAGCACAGGAAAATCTAAACCAAACACACCTGGGGGGAAAAAAAACAGGGGAAAATTTATTTTCATTTTAATCCAGGGGACAGGAGACAAAGGAACATTAACATCTCCATTCAGGGGATAATTCTGCCCTAGGGAAAAGACATAATTTGGATAGACTTTGACAGACACTAGGAAGGGAATGGTAGTAATTTGTGCTAAAATCATAGAATGTACTGGGTTGGAAGGGATCTCCAAAGCTCATCTAGTCCAATCCCCTACAACAAGCAGGAACAGAACAGATTGCTCCAGGACCCATCAAGCCTGACCTTGAATGGCTACAGGGATGGGGCCTCCACCACCTCTCTAGGCAACCTGTTCCAGTGATCCACCACTCTGATTGAAGAACTTCTTTTGTACATGAGTCCGGCCTAAACCTGCCCTTTTCTAGCTACAAACCATTACCTGTCATCCTATAGGATGCCTTCATGAACAGTTATTCCCTAGCTTTTTGATTGTCCCCTTTCAGGGATTGGAAGGTCACTAGAAGATTCTCTGGAGTCTTCTCTTCAGGCTGAACAACCCCAGCTCTCTCAGCCTTTCTTCATCAGA
>VZRI01010679.1:159418-227615 GCA_013397515.1 Upupa epops | reverse complement strand
GGGAGTGAGTGCGGGCGCCGCCGCAGTTAAAATGTCTTCGCCTCCCAAAGAGAAAGCAGAGACGCGGGCCGGGCACCCTCCTGCTGGTACGGCCGACGCGTCCCGGCTCTCCGTTCTGTCTTTTCCTACTGCTGGGGGGGTGGAGGGAGGCCGAGCGCCGGTTCGCCGCGGGCGCTGCCCCGGGCGTGGGCAGGCGAGGGTGGATGCCCCGGGGTCTCTCCCTCGCCGGGTCTCTCCCCGAGTCTCGCCTGACGCGGCGTTTCGGCAGCGGGTTCCCTGCGTCCTGCTCTTCCTGCCGCTCTTTCCTCTCAAATCTCGCTGCCGCCCCAGCCCGGGTCGAGGCGACGCGACCTGTGCCCAGCTTGTCCCGCAGGACCTCCCCTCGGGTTTGTGCTGTTGGGCATCTCCAGCTCCTGATCCGGGAGACAGCTGTGTTTTCCCACTGAGTCTTCTCCAGGGCATCCTGCGCCAGCAGCGGGTTGGACTAGGTGTTCATTCCAACCCTCTCCCTCCCCAAGCCCGTGATTCATCTGGCCTCATCCCTGAGGGCATCCTAGCCCCGAAGACAGTGAGGGCATCCTAGCCCCGAAGACAGTGAGGGCCTGAGGAACCACTTTCAGGGGAGAGAGTCATGAGCAGCCTCGGCCTGTCTCAGCTTGCCTGGCTGCTCCCGGCGTGAGCTGGGGTGCTCAGTGTCCCTGCGGTGTGCGGCTGGCTGCACGGGCCAGGCTTCACTCTGGAGCCTCACAGGGTGTGAAACGAGTGAAGGTGCTTCTGTCTGCCTAGTGAGGGGGTTCTGGCACCTTCTTGGTGCTCTTCTTGGGTGAAGAGCTGGAGCAGCAGGTGGTCATAGTAAAGAGCTGCTTTTCACTTCTGGTGGGTACCAAGCTGACACCATCTATTCTGACCTTCAAGTCTGTGCTTGATAGAGGGCTCTGAACAACCTGTTCTAGTTAGAGATTTCCCTGCTTGTAGTAGGGCATTTGAACTAGATGTCCTTTGGAGATCCCTTCCAAACCCAGTGCAGTCTATGATTCTACAGAGGTGGCAGCTCCTGTCTGTACTGAGTAAGGTGTGGTTACTCACAATATCCAAATTGTCTTGTTCCCTCCCATACTGATAGATTTTCTTCATCTTTATGGCTTTTTTCTTTAAAAAGGGAACTTTGGCGTGACCAACAGCTTAACATGTGGCTTCTATTGTTTCCTGGTACAATAGTTGGGTGGATTTTTTGTAATGTTTCAGTCAAAAATGCTGGAATAGATAATTCAGAGAATGGTTTTATATTCCAGTCAGTTGATTAGATTTAAAGCTTAAATGGAAAAGAAGTTTTAAACGCTAATTGAATTATGCTCTTTTCATAATGAGGGCCTGAATTTCCTTTAAGTAGGTAATAGAAGTACAAAATAATAGCTTTGCATGGCAAATGCCCATCAGCAGGGCAGTTAAGGTCATCTTTTGCCTGAGCTGAGTCACCCCAGTGCTGCAGCTTCCTGTGTCATGGTATTAGCTCTTACCTGACCTCCTGGTGAGCTGGTTCAGAAAACCAAACCAAAGCATGTTTCCCAGCATCTCAAGCTGGCTTATCTTTAGGTCAGCTACACATCAGCTAGATGTCAGCTCCACTGTGAAGAGATGGTGCAGACCTTAGGCTGGTTTAACTGTGTCTTGCTGCTGCAGCACTAATAGAAGGGATAAATGAAGATACTTTAATTTAGATGCAACTATTTTCTGATGGTGTTTAAGAGTTCTGATTCAAAACCTGTCTTGTGAAACTGGTGACTTGGCAGTGCTGGGTTGAAGGTTGGACCTGATGACCTAAAGGTCTCTTTCAACCAAAGATACCTTGAGTTCTGTGTTGTCCAGAAGTTCTGTTTGTACCCTGGCAGAAGTTGCAGCATCTTCCACAAAAAGTAGTTTAGAACAACTAGTAAGACCTAATTGTGCAGTGATGTTAAAGTGATAAATTAATGTAAATAAAACATAGCAATTCCTTTGGTTCAGTAAGATACTAAAAGATGATGGCACTTGACAGAACTTGGAGCCCTTTTGCAAGCAAATTTCTAAGGAGTTTGCACCAAGAAAAATGAACAGGAATTTAAACTTTTGTTTCATGTTAACACTACGTTACTTTGTGGCCTGACTTTTTTACTCTTCCCTGTCCCATGTGAAACTGATTTCAGTATTCTAAGCCTTGTGTTGGAGAGAGAGAGAGCACAACGATTAGCGTGGTGCTTTGGGATTTTTAATACATCATAACGGAACACAGATTTGACAGGTTTCCAGAGGTATTCCTTGGACTTTGCCTGCTGTTTGCCTGTCTTTAGTTAATGACCTTCTCTGAATCAGAAGATTAACTTCCAAGTATCACACAGAGCTTCAAATCCCTTTTAAAAATCCCAGGGTCTGGAGCTGTCATTTCGGCTGAGGACTGGTCACTGTCTCTTTACTGCTGCTTTCATCCAGGTTGTGAAACTCACACACACAGCAACCAGGGCAGCAGTGGAAACAAGGGATAACAGCTGAGAACTGAGCCCGTTTGTGGGTTTGGGGACCAGGATAGAACTGCTGTGAGGTTCGTTCATCCCTCTGGGGGTGGGCACAGCAGGACTGGAGGCACAATCTCTTCTGTCACATGGCTTCTGCTCCTTCCCGGTGCTGCACTGGCCTCCTGCTTCTCTGGCTGCGACCCCTTTGATGAGGTTGTCCACAGCTGTACTGCGTCACAGCAATGTGAAACATAAACCAGCACATCTGGAGGTGGCTTTATTTACTCATGGTTACTATAGGGGTTTTCTAATGTGATTGCTAACGGCAATGTAACACAACCAGTTAGTTAGCAACATACATCTTGTTATCCCGTGCTGTCCTCTAAGAATGTACAGCATAGCTGAGTTCAAAAAAACCCAAACCAGTATTAAACCTGAAAGCAGATCAAGAGAAGGGTGCCTAGTGCAGAGCTTTGTTAGTTCAGTGTTAGGCCTGGCTTGTTGCCTTATGCATATTTCATTTTGGAGGGGATAACTGATGAACATAAGTGAATTTGCTTTCACTTCTCATTTTGTATTTCAGAGGGATGCTTTCATGTTTGCGTCGTTTCTAAAACTAAATCATGACAAGTGTTTTGAAATGTAGTAAACGCTTGTGTTTTCCAGAACTAAAAGCTCCGTTCTAAATGCAAGTTAACAGTCCTGCTCAACTTTCCTTTTTATTATGCTGTTCCCGAAGTAGTTATTTATACAAATTACTGTTATTATAGCTGCAGTTTTTCACTTGAAATGACAAGTAAGGTTCTTCAGCTCGTGTTATTTTATGGGAGTATTTAACATTTGTATTTCTGGCCTTTTGCATAGCGTTATGTAAGGCATTGCCTCTGTTTCCTCTGGCTGCTGTGAGCTAAGTAGAGGTGTGGGGGAGAGAGTGAAAACAGAGTTGAGTTGACTAAAGTGGTATTAGAAACAGGATGGACAAAGATGGCATGATGTGAGAGAGAATGGCAGATGCGGTCCTGAAGCAGCTGCTCCTCAGGCTCGCCACTCTTAAACACTTTGAGCCTCTTTCTCTGTAAACTACTGAGGGGGAAGAGATTCTTCACTTATGCTGGCTTGACTGAAATTTGTTGCCTCTTAATTTTTGCTGCAGTGAAAGCTGGTGGGATGCGGATTGTGCAGAAACACCCACACAGTTCTGATGCCAGGGAAGAAAAGGATGACCAAGACTGGGAAACCAGCAGGTGAGCACTTGGATTTGGTACATGTGCTGTGTTACAGCACATTTCCATGACCTTGAATCTTACTGGGTTTTTTTTACCTTGGGGGTAGCAAACCGAAGACACAGTTGGTTTTGTATAATGAAATGGATTTTTAAGTGGTAGCATGTTACATGTCACTTCGAGAGAATAGAGGAGTTTTGACTGTGCTATGCTTGGTTTAAATGATCCTGCCAGGTAAGAGAAGCTTAGAGGAAAAGGTACAATTAAAGTAAAACCTGAGTTTTTCCTAAAATCCTAGTTCATTGTTTCAGACTCTGCATATGATCTTCTGAGGTCTCATCCACCCTGTAAGATTCTGTGAGTGATCTATGAGTAAAATATCAGACACACAAGTATTACCTGTACAGCAATCCACGTATGAAGTGGTCTTGCTGTGTGCTGGGTGATTCCTTCTACCCTTTGGGTTATGTAACGTTCTTTCTGAGGTATTTGACAGCATGGTGCTTTTTAAGACAAGTAAAAAGCAATGCTATTAGTATCATTTACTGTTGGTTTAGGTGAGAATCTAGCAGTTTTAGTGTGGAGGGCATACCGAGGCAGACAGTGGTTGCTTAGTTGCTTTAATTAGATAGTTCTGGTAACTGCTGTGTAGAAGTGAATGTGGGGAGGTTCAGTGGACATCTGCTGTATTTCTGTTCATACAAAAGCCACCTGGTTTTGTCCTGCGTTCCTGGCTAGCTGTTTTAATTTGTAGGTGAGACAATATTTACCTGAAATCTTTAAGTACTTGTTCAGTGCATGGTTTGTCCTTGCTATTTGCTCAAAAAAAACCCCGAGGGCCATTCTTGTGCTGTTTATTTTACAGGTAATGTAAATGGTAATAAATAAGCATTGTGAAAATCTCAGTATAAATGTGAGCAAACATGTTTATTTCCTAAATAATAACTTGAAGAGGAAGCATATTATGAAAAGGGAAGAGAAATTTTAATGAATGCATTAAAATATGAAGGTAGGGAAAAAGGAAATACTATATTTCTTTATTAACCAAGTTTGTAATCTTGTATTTCTGTTCAGTGGCATGTGTGTTGGAACAGAGTCTCTTCAAAGGAAGGAATTCTGTCTTGGAGTTAATTTAAATTTTGATTGGGGATCCATCTTTTTTGTTTAAGGTTGGTTGTGGATTGAACTTTACTGCATGCCAGATGCCCATCAAGCTACTTTGTCACTCCTGCCCTCAGCATGACAGAGCGTGAGAAAATAAGATTAAAAAGACTTGGGCAAGATACAGTCAGTTTTAAAAAGCAAAAGCTTTGTGCAGAAGCAAGGGAAAACCAAAAGTACCTATTTCCATCGGCAGATGATGATGCCCAGCCACTTCCTGGGCATCTTAACAAATGTCATCCTTCTTCCTTTCTCTTAGCATGTATTGCTGAGCAGCTGGCACGTGGTATAGGATATCCCTTTGCTCCTTTTGGGTTGGCTGTCCTTGCTATGGCTTTTGCCCACCCCACTAGTTAGGGAGGAATATTGGAGAGACATCCTTGATGCTCTATCTCAGACAGAGCCAGTACAGCACTATACCTGCTAATTCTTACATTTTCCCGGCACATCAACTGAATAGCAAGGGAATCTCATTAGGATCCAGCTGGGAAGGCTTCTTGTAGCTCTTCACGGTTCTAAGCCTTTGTGACAATATGGCTATCTGCTTTATTCCTTTTTGTAAACAAGATTAGAGTTTTCCCCTCTGACTCAAGTAGCAGAAGGAGAAGTTAAAATTTAACCTTGGTATTTCTGCCTGTGTCTGCTTTAGCAGGTGCTGTGGCAGTTTGGAAGCAGATCTGTAAGGAAAACAGTCGGAGCTTGGAACGTCATGTTCACTCTGTGTGTGTTTTGGAGGTTACTGAGTCTGGCCTTGTGGCTTGAAGGACCAGTTATAGCTGACGTGTTAGACAGCACCTAGGACTCTGTCATCTGAAGGGAGTCCAGGTCAGGTGCCCTGAGACCAGAGACTGGTTAGCAGAGTGATCGGGAGGGGAATGCACTCCTGATCTTAAGGTGCTAAAACATAGACACTGTATAGTAAAAGTTTGGAGCAGGTCTGTAAATAGTCTTTATGCTTTAAAGGCAGAAGGGAAATTTTCATGACCTCTGAAGCTAACTTACTAACTAGGGAGTAGTTTCTTCTGATATTTATATGGAACCTCTTATGTTCCAGCTTGCACCCATTGCCCCTTGTCCTGTCACCAGATGACCTCGAGAAGAGCCTGGCTTCATCCTCCTGACACTCACCCCTCACATATTTATAGACATGAATGAGGTCACCCCTCAGCCTCCTCTTCTCCAAGATAAAGACGCCCAGCTGCCTCATCCTTTCTTCATAAGGGAGGTGCTCTACTTCCTGCATCATCTTTGTTGTTCTACACTGGACACCCTCCAGCAGCTCTGTGTCCTTCTTGAACTGAGGGGACCAGATCCGGACACAATACTCCAGATGTGGTCTCAGCAGTGCGGAGTAGAGGGAGAGAAGAACCTCCCTTGATCTGCTAACCACCCTCCTTCTGATTCCCCCTCCCCAGGATGCTGTTGGTCCTCTTGGCCACAAGAGCACCTTGCTGGCTCATAGTCATCCTGCTGTCCACTAGGACCCCCAGTTCCCTTTCTCCTCCACTGCTCTCGCAACAGGTCAGTCCCCAACCTGTCCTGGTCCCTGGGGTTGTTCTTGCCCAGATGCCAGACTCTACACTGACCCTTGTTGGACCTCATTAAGTTTCTCTCTGCCCAGCTCTCCAGCCTGTCCAGGTCTCACTGAATGGCAGCACAGTCTGCAGGGGTGTCAGCGACACCACCCAGCTTCATGTCATCAGCAAGCTTGCTGACAGTGCCCCTTAAACCTTCATCTAAGTCATTAATTAATAGATTGAAGAAGACTGGTCCCAGTATTGATCCGTCGGGGACCCCACTAGATCCAGGCCTCTAACCAGACTCTGTCCCATTAGCCACTCTCTGGCTTCTATCCTGCAGCCAGTTCACCATCCACCTCACTACCCAGCGATCCAGTTCACACTGCCTCAGTTTGGCTGCGAGGATGCTGTGTGAGACTGTGTCAAATGCCTTAGTGAAGTCGAGGCAGCCCACATCCACTGCTGGCCATCATCTGTCCACCTGGTTATGCCCTCATAAAAGGCTCTTAGGTTGGTCAAGCATGACTTCCCCTTGGTGAAGCCATACCAAGTGTCCCTAATGACCCTCTTGTCCCTGCTGTGCCTGGAGACAGCATCCAGGACAAACTGTTCCATCACCTTTCCTGGAACGGAGGTGAAGCTGACCGGTCTATAGCTACTTGGGTCCTCCTTACCCTTTTTGAAGATTGGAGTGGCATTTGCTAACCTCCAGTCCCTAGGCACCTGATTCCCATCACTTAGAAAAGATGACGGAGAGTGGCTTAGCAATGACTTCTGCAGTCTCCCTTAGCATGTGCAGGTGCATCCCATCAGGGCTCATGGATTTATGTTCATCCAGTTTGCTCAACACATCCCTAACCCAGTCCTCATCAACCAAGGTAGGCTTCTCTTTTGCCTCGATTTCTTCTGGAACCTCAGCAGTCTGGGCTTGGATACCAGGACAGCTCCTAGAAGTATAGACTGAGGCAAAGAAGGTGTTCAGTATGTCTGCTTTCTCTGTATCCTTTGCCTTCAGGGCACCCAGCTCATTCAGCAGGGGTCCCATATTGCTTCTTGGTTTAGTTTTACCTGCAGTGTATTTGAAGAAGCCCTTTCTGTTACCCTTGATCTCTCTTGCAAGGTTGAATTCCGAGGAGGCCTTGGCTTTCCTAGTTGCATCCCTACATTCTCTCACCAGAGCCTTATCATCACCTCAAGTAGCCACCCCCTCCTTCTATGACCTATAGACTTTCTTCTTCCTCTTCACTTTGTGCAGTAGTTATTTAGACATAGAAAGGATAAACAAGCAAACTCTACAGACCATAGTACATAAACTTGTGAAGTCATGTTTGCATCATGTCTACTGCTGTTGTATTGGAAGGTGCAATCACCTGGAGTCTCTGTGTCCGCTGCAAGTGGTTCACGGCGATGACCTTCTAAACCACTTGGCTTTCTGATGTCTGTGGAGGACGGTTGATTAGGAAGGGAGAAGAGGCTGCTAGCATTATGTTTTTCTTAATCCAGCACAAATCTCTGTGTGGCTTTTCGTCTTTGCTAGCTGACCATTTGCATCCCTTTGATCAGCAGGTGTGGAGACATCTCTGCGTCTAACTTTCTACTGCCATGCTTCGGCTTTGCCATTTTTCAGGTAGTGGTGGTGGTGGGATGCAGTCTCCTCTCCTTGTAGCATTCAAAGCAAATGAAAGAAGCAAACAGCCCTTCAGGCCGTTGCTGTTCGGCGACACTGACAGCTGATGATGTGATGCAAAGTAGTAAAACAGAGGAGTAATGGGGGGGGAAGGGGCGGGCGTGTG
Organism: Upupa epops; assembly: GCA_013397515.1. NCBI lineage: Eukaryota > Metazoa > Chordata > Aves > Bucerotiformes > Upupidae > Upupa > Upupa epops. The sequence goes on along the minus strand of VZRI01010679.1, from coordinate 219,429 downwards.
AAGAGGGAGGCTGGAGAGATTGAGTGATTATTGTAATCTTGTTGTGAGCTTGGTTAAGGCCAATCAGTGGAACTGGCAGTAAATTGAGGCAGAGGATTTGAATTTCTCCCTGAGTTTCCTGGGAGCTCTGAGAATATACATCCTCCCCACAGTGGTGCAAATCTGAGTGGCTACTCAGCAAGAAAGCTTCCACCCAGAGCTCACTGAAGTATTTGTCACAGCTAGCATTGCATTGCCATGTGCTTGCAGAGAAAGGCACTGGATTAATGTTTCTAGTCTTAATGTAAATAGGGGTGCTTACCTCTATCACCTCTTAAGTGGCTAACTGTGGTGTGATGGAGGTGACTTTAAAGTTACCCGTATCTGTGACATTTCTCAGTTGGTTAGCGACTTGACAATCCAGTTACTGTAATTTTACTCTGCGAAGTATGTTACTCACTTGTTTCCTAAAATACAACTGTTGTGACAACCTACCATTTCAGGAAATGGTAGGCTGACTTGTCAGAACTGTGATTTGTCATCCCTTAAAAAAACATGTGGTAAGGTGATTTTACTGTCTCCTAGTTCTCAGCCTTGTGCAGTAATAGAAATGACTTTGTGTCTAGGGTAAATGCAGTTAAAGTGGGAAGGCTGGGTCTGGCTGTATGCACAAGACCCAGGGAAAGAAGAGGAAGGATTGCATCATCTGGTTTAGGTGAATATGTGTGACATCCAAAGCCGGTGGCATGGCTGTACTCAAGATGTCAGCTGTGAAAGTTACGCTGCGGTGGGGTCCTTGGCCCCCATATTCTTCAAGACAGAAGTGATTTTTATCAGCCTGGTTGGAGATAGAATACTGGCTGTCTGAGCTTCTGGTCTAATCTGATACTGATTTTCTTATGTTTCTGGCTAAGACTTAACAGTGATTTGATTCTTGGCTAGGATTGCGGTTTTGGTTGGTTGCCAGTTGCTGCAGCAAAAGGGTGTTTTGTGATGCAAGATGAAGATGAAACGTGTAATTAAAAGTAAGGGTATGAGTAGGAACCATCAATTTTCAGATTGTATGTTGTCACAGAAAATATTTGGAATAAGTAGGGTACTCGTAGTCCTGGGCTTTATTAGAAGTGCATGAATGTATGTCTAACTCACATTTGCAATATGTACGCTCCTGTGCCAGCATCGTACTCTGGCCGTAATAAATACTCCTGAAAGACAGATAATTTGAAGTGAAAGCTGCTTATTCAGTTTTGCACAAGAGCATCGTTAATTGTCACTCTGGGACCTCAAGAAGAACCCATAATTATCTATCGGCATCTGGATGTAAAGCAGATATCTGGCTCGTTTTGTCTTTTAACAAACGGGCTAAACTGCAAAGGCTTTCATGTCTGAAGACTCATTCTCTTCTGTTCCGTTTCTGAAAGTGGGTAATTAAAGTGATTTAATTGATGAATATGAATACAGTAGAGTGGTTTCTCAGCATACATCTGTAAACTGTATGTGTTTTGTATTTTAAACTTACCTGAAGCTTGTGAATCCAGCATTACATCTGACTTTGCCATTAGCTCTAGATAAAGTAAATTATGCAGTCTGGATTTTAATTGAGTTTAGCATGTGGATATTGGCATTAAAAATAAACCTAGAGGACAATTTAGAATGCAATGACTCACTACCAAAATCATGCTAATGAAGTATTTGCCTGTCTGTGTGTCAGAGCCAGTCTCAGTACTTAGTTACACGGTGAGAAAGGACTTGTTGAATGCTACTTTTATCCCTCAGGTATACCCGTGTGACTTGTTAAATCTCAATATGCGAGTTAAGCTGCACATGCTTCTTTTCCTTTAGAAATGCAGTAGAAATCTCAATAATTTAAGCTTTGAGTATATATTTTATCAAACAGTACATTTTGTTTTTCCTTCCCCTCACTTTGCTTTGTTGCACCTGACAAAAAATAACTCACAGGCATTATTTCTATTTTTGATTTGCCACTGAAGAGCCTGCTGTCATTGAAGTATATTTAATTTTTGCCTCATAATGACCCTGGTTGCCCAAACTTCTGACAGAGTTTTAAAAATATAAACCAGATTGCACAACTAAAGCCATGAGAACAGGTTTGTATGCTTGTTAACACCATAAATACAGAAGTGCTTGCAGTATACAGAACAGGACATACTGAGGGAAATAGCTTCCTGCCTTCTCCAGAATGATTTTGTTTGCCAAAAAGATTCTGTGCCTAATACTGCTTTTTTTGTTTCTCCTTCTTAACGTTATTTTGGACTTAAATTCACTTGACTTATAAGAGAATAGCATTGCAGTAGTGTCACACTGTACTCCTTTATGCTAGCAATACTGCTTTCAATGCATTTCCCACCTCATTATTTATCTTTGAGTCTTAATCTTTTGCACAGAATGTTTACCATTAGCAAAGGCACAACTTTTCCTACGTTTAGGTGCACATAGCTTGTCAAATTACCAAAATACAAGACAGTACTAGCGTTTTTCGCGTGATTTTCAGGTCCTTTCCTTTTCCAGATGACCAATTACTCAGTGAAGTAGCAATGTGATTTGTTATAACCTGAGTTGAACCATATCAAAGACAGCTACAGAACAGTAAGGATAGAGAATAGGACATACAGAAATTTTGAGAGCAGAACTCCTGTAAGGCAAGAAGAGAGGCCGTGAATCTCTCATTTCAAGAAGTGAAAATATCTGAATGTAAGGCATGGAGAGAAAGCTAGAGAAGATTATGAATGGAGCATTCTCCTACAGGAAGGTGCGAGTCTTCTGAAAGACTGTCTTTTGCTTCCAGTATTTCTTGATGACTGAAGCAGTGAGTTGATAAATCCATCAATGCGAGTGTTAGTTATGACATTATATGGGTAGCTTTTTTTCATCTTCCTGAAGTACTGCATGCATGTGTGAAAGAACTAAAAATGATCTGTTATCCCCCCTCCCAGTGAATAGAAGATGCGCCATCCAGCTTGGTGAGAGCCAGCTCTGGTCCTTAAGAAACATATGCTGTCTTTATGAAATCAGCTGGGAGGCTGAGCGAAATTGTCAGCCAAGCTGGTGTAAGAAGATTTTGAAGGAATGAGTGTCTGTCATTTGTATCCTCTGTGCTGAGGAAACCAAGAAAAGCTTAGTTATGTGCAAGAGGAAAATGGATGGGAAGGGTACCCTCTGAGCAGCACAGCTTAGCACAGTGACAATGTCTATGTGGAAACTTAAAATATCTTAAGCTGTTGTCTTGAGTAGGGTCATTTTGCTTTGTGGTTTTCTCTTGGTGTCTTTCTCAAGTATTGAAGTGCATGGGATGAAGGTCACCATGCCAGTTTAAAGGCACAGGCCGTGTTGAAACGTACATTACACAGGCATTATAAAAAGCATTTTTAACCCGAAAAGTAGAATCACATCCTTTTCATTATGCCAACTAAGCCCTAATCTCTCTTAGGTAAGAGTGTGCAACGTTTGGAGAATTTCTAAAGCTAAAGGTATGAAATCTTTAGAAGAAGCTGCCAGAGGACCAGATGCTACTTGTTTATTTAGAATTAAAACCTTGTGTTTGAAGTTAAGTCACCATGAGCTGAAAATGAGTAGGATGTGTGAGATTGACACCATGTGCGCCAAGAAGGAGGATCTCATTTTTCAAGTAGCACCTTCTCCTTTAAGTTTCTTCTGCTTCAGCTCTATGAGACACTGAACTCTGGAGCACTGTAGTATTAAAGTAATCTGGGAATTATCACTTGTTAACTCTCACTGGGCCAAACAGGAGGGAATTTCACTTGGCTGCTTCCAGGACAGTGGTGCAAGAGGAAGGAGATACATGACAGATAATTAAATACAACACTTAAAACATTTATTATATTCCCACCAGAGTTTTTTATTTGGTCTGCTGTGGCAGTTGATAGAGCTGTTCACTGTAGCATGTTTTGATCGGGAAAGTCTTTGCCGCAGTAGGCTTGCTGCCTTCTGATTTTCTAGTAACGTTTTAATGGTTGCATCTTAGAAACAGACATCCTATTAAATAAATGGCAATTAGTAAAAAATATGCTAGCAACATTCACACAAGTCTTGGTTCTGAGGAGGTTTGGTTTCTTTGGGACTCATTCCTTAGAATATACGTAACATGGTGAGCCTGGGGCTGTTCAATGTGTTCAAAGAGGATCTGGTTTTGTTGCTGCGGGGTACAACCATGGTTCATTCTTTTCCTTAATGCCCTTGAAGTGAAATTTATTTTTTTTCCATGTTGTTATAGGCATAATTAAATTCTAGGCTAGCTCTCAGTTACAGAGAGATCCATGGCATGCTTCATCTGTCACCCTGTACTCCTGTATGGAACTGGGAAGACCCTATCCCAGCATGTTGGTTTCACTGGTGTCATTTGCATTAGGCCTCTGTCTTTCTTGAGTCTTGAGTTCTTGTTGCCCTCTGGGGTGGAGGGGAGGTAGCATTGTGTTTGCAAATTATGATATGATGAAGACACGACTAAGCTTGGTGCCTACTAAGATTATAAATTTCACTCTGGGAAATTGTCAGAGGACTGTATTTAAGACAGTGAGACAGACGCTGGTTTTTGTGCTAGTTTGCAGTACTGAACACTTGATTTTGTTTCCCCAAGCCTGTTCTAAAGCCTTTTTGTTGATAAGAAAGTAGTACAATAATAAATGTGGAGCTCCAGGTGTTACTGGTATTAATGAGTTTTGCTAGAACAGCTTAAGTTGTAGTGACTCTTTAGAGAGTATTTGGAACTGCTAAAAGTCTTCAAAATAATTCAGTAAGCAGAATTTCATTGCTGAGTGTGTGCATTCTTTTACTCCTTAAACACTGATAATGAGCTTGATTTCCAGTCCTGACAGTCACTCTCCTGAGACTGTAACCTCATACTAGCACTTAGAACATGCACTGCTAGGCTGTGGTTACTTCTTGGGAGCTGTAAGGATTATCAAGAGTCCTTTGCATTACTTCACTTGTGAAAGCTGCCGTTGCTAGATTTGTATTTTTTAATCCCTTATTTCTGCCTGTTTGCTGATGTGCAGCATGTTGTTGTTGCTAATAAGAAACTTAACTTGCATGCAGGGTATTAGCCTTGTGACTTGGTGCAGCTCTAACAAAAGAAGAGACCCGTTAGTACATGACCCTGTCTGGCTTGTTTGTCAGAATGGTGCTTTTGTAGTGAACGAAACTGCAGCGAAGTGACCTGCTCTGGTACTAAGTTGTGATTCTAGAGGGAAAGTGTAGAATTACATTTCTGTTTCCAGATGTTTTTGCTGGTGTGTTTTGAAAGGTTTTTATTCTCATGACAGTTTTAATTCTCGTTCCAGTTTACAATGGAGAAAAAAAATTGTCAGAACATCAGAAGCTTCTAAGGTGCGAGGAACTTTATGTTCTATGCTTTTCTCCAATCATGGGCGCCTTCTGGCTCATAAACCAGCTGTTCTGGTTCCTTCCCCATAATGGGATGGTTTGGATGACCTCTGGATGGCTTTGACATTAATACTACCATTTTTCCTTCATATCTTGTAAGCAAGCACAGCTATAGAAAACTTGCTAATAGTGTATGATTTATATCTACCACTGTGTGCTGGAGTATGATACCTTTATGATACCTTTTTTTCCCCATCTTTATGATCTTACTTCATGCAGTGTCTTACACCTGTAATTATTTCTGTATTAGTTAGTGCCAGTTCTCCTCTCTCTGTTGTATTTTACTAAACTTAGTTTGTATGCTGAAAAGGTTTCTCATCTTGAGACCACTGTGTACATGTTCCACCTTCTATGCAGAGCTGCCTAGCAGGTGGTCTGGTGAGCAGCCCTTGACTCTTCTACATTTTTCTCTGTGTGGTCTTCTGGTTCTGGCTAGGGCCAGGTGCCCACCAAAGCCGCTCTGTCACTGCCCCTTCCTGGATGGACAGGGGAGAGGAAATACAGCAACACTTCAATGGTAAATACAGCAACACTTCAATAAAGAAGAAAAAGCAAAGGGAAAGAATAAAAACTGTTCTCTCCTCCTCAGCAGAGGTGTTTAGCTGCCGTCCTAGGCAGCAGGGCCCAACACACACGGTGGTTGCTCTGGAGGACAAAAATGAATGCCTCCCCCACTTCCTTTTTTCCCTGACTTTTATATCTAGGCTGATGTCATATGGTCTGGAATAGCCCTTTGCTCAGCCTGGCCCATTCTTCAGCCCTCCTCAGCTGGAGAGAATGTCAGGAAAGAATTNAATTAACCCCCCCCCCCCCCAGGCCTTGATGCTGTGCAAGCCTTGCTCAGCAGCAGCCAAAGCACTAGTGGGTTATCAGTAACACTTAGGAGATGTCCTCAGGAGGGTCAGCTTGATCCCAACCAAAGATACTGTGTTACACTGAGAAATAAATACAATACTACTTATTTTGCAATATATAAATATAAACATATAAACATATAAATATAAACATATGAATATAAACATATGAATAGAAACATATAAACATAACATATAAACATAAACAAACAGTATTTATATTGCAACAGGATAGTTGCAATAGGTATGGACTGTAACAGTGTGTTAACCCGGTGATGTGTCATTTTTGTGTTAGGCTCTTGCAGTTTCTGACCCCTCAGCAGTGTCTCCTCCCATGTACACTGGTAACTCAGTTTGGTAAGAAGCCTTGCTGGCATTTGTTTAAAATCTGTGTGTGCCAAATAGGCTAGAACATTGGGGGTTTATTGCTTTGATAATTCTTTCAGGTTTTAAAGCCTTGTTCTGAGAGGATTCACCAATTTAATGGTCCTGTTTTCCCCTTCCAGTGGGAAGAGGAAAGGGAAGGTACTCGGGTGCATTAACAGTAAGCAGTGTTGTCTTCTCTCCAGCATTTTCTTTGTCATTTGTGTAAGTCTATTAGCTAATGACTTTTTAAGGCTCTGTATAGTTTTGTTTCTCTCTGCCTATGCTGTGTCTTCTAGAACTATAAAGAACTATTAATACAATGAAGAAAAAGGTTAGTTGCAACCTCATCATAATCTCTTCCATCATCTTCCCTTTTAAAGAATATGGATGACTGTGTGTGGCCAGCATAAAGCTTTCCCTGTCCTCCCCTGCTTGTGGAGCACTCCCCAGCAGATGGTACTTCTGACTGTGTACAACAAGGGCTGGTGTAGAATGAGCCATGAGCTCTCCCATCATCCTAATGCTAGCAGTCCTAATGACTGCTTAGAGACCTGCTAATCATGTTAAATTACTGCCATTGCACGTAGTTTCTGTTTCTCCAGCATTCTTGAGCAAGTGTACATTTCTCCCCTTGATAACCTCCTCTGCTGGGAGGGCTGTACCACAGTCAAAGCAGCGTACACCACAGAAAGTGGGGGTTTTTTCTGCTTGCCTGGTAACATTTGTGTGTTCCCTCCAAGACTTACATGCTAAGAAAAAGTGAGTAACTATTTATTTTACCTTCTCTCTGCCTGTATTTTCTTGACTTCTTTCTTCTTTGTGTTTGTTTTTTTTCTAATAGGATAACTGCAATTGTACTGGTGTAGTTTTGACTTTCTGTTTCTCTTCCATCCTTTCATTGTTGTTGTGTTGTGGTTGCACTGTAACGGTCTAAGGTACAGAGCTGCCAATTTCAGAACATCTTTCACGGTGACTCCAATATTTTTTTAGTTGAATCACCATTCTGGGGCCCATCATTATGTCTGTACTGTTAGGATTGTTTTTCCCAGTGTGTATATTCTGCATTTAGCAATGTGTCACCTTTCCTTTTATTGTTCTGTTGTTCCTCTGAGGTTCTGTAACTGTGTACATTCAGGTTTTGAATCCTGAATAATTCACTAAACTAACAGTGGCCTATATTGTGAGTTCAAAATACAGATTTTTTTTGGAGACTCTTGCAGGATCCCACTATGAAATTCCATCAGTAGGGTATTTGATTTATTCCTATGTTTTCTTTCCAGTTTCTGATTCTCAGGAATGTCTTCTGCCGTACCCTCTGCTAACTCAGGTTATTTAATGAGGAAACTTGTTTGCTTTTTAATTTCAACTAAAGTTTTATTTCTTCTCTTGATCATCCACATTGTAATGCCAGTTGCATCAAATATTTAGCTAACATATATAACCTCTCTTCTGAAGTAACTGTATGGTTAACTTCATCTTGAAAACACACTCAGACTCTCTCTTGCAAATCGTAAGCAAAAGTTTTCTAACACTTACTCTCTAGATGTCAAAAAACAGGCAAGCAAGGAATTAAGTCCTAGATTTCTATGCTGAATTTAATTCAGCATCCACATCGCTGAAACAATTCTATTTGTTTATTATTTCCTTTTCTAACTTATTTCTTCTTACATATTTAAGGGTGAAACCCTGACAAGTAAATAGCTTCTGTGAGCATCTACTTGATTTTATTTGATCTTAATTATATTACTACAAAGTGTAGTGAAAAAGAAGATGATTGAATGGAACAAAGCGTCTGTACAAAGAACCTAACAGCAAAATGTCTACCAGAAGTCATCTCCAGATTTTCACAGCCTTTATAATGTTTGCTAACATTGCAGTTATTGAATCTTCACAGTTTTAGTCATAATTTCAGCAAGTTTTCACTGCCATGAGATTCCCTCACCCATCTCGCCTTTGAGTGGATAAGGCAGTGTTTTGTCAAGCTTCTGGGCTTTTTTCAAGCTTGGTGCCCTGGGATTTGAATGACTAAACACACGCTATATTTATGGAAATGCTGGATATGAGTCCATGCATGCAAACATTGAAAGCACTGATTGCTGTCAGTGACCACAACAAGGAAGTAAACCATGAGATCTTTAATTCCACAGGTGATACAAAGCTGGTTTGCTTCATCACAGGTCGCTGCATGGTCTGACACCATACAGGTAATTGATGGCTGGCTTCATGTGAAGATCAGTTGCCATTTCAGTAGAGATGTATGTACTGGGAGGAAATGATGATTTATGAAAGATCTGTGTGTTGAAACCGCACAAGAGAAGCGCTCGTGCATTTCACTTTCTGCTGCATGTAGTAGCATTTGTTGGTTATTGAGGTTACAGTAGTTTGCATAGGGAGGGTTGACTCTCAGCTGCTGTGGACATGCCGGCCTTAGGTGAGGATCTGCTCTTTTTATCATGTGCCTGTTTATAGTGAACTGTGGGCTCTGCAGTAAATCCAGGGAAAAACTCAGAGGCAGAGTTATTCTCTGGATTCACCACTGTTACACTTGATATTATTAATACCTTTAATATTGCAAGATTCCCTAGGCTAAAAAGACTAGAGAAAATGTAAATTGCTCAGGCATAACTCTGATGCTGTTCACAGTATCTCAGCAAATCTCTCCTGCCTAGATTCTGAGAACTAGTCTGAATGGAGGGGGGGTGGGGGTGAGGTTCAGAGAGATAGAACTCAAGAATACATTTTAATGTGCTTGCTTTGGTTTTTAGGATTTGATTGCCAAGGAATACATCTAGGGGTTCTGTTGTGGTAGGAGCTACCTCCTTAGGTCTCCTGGACCTTAGGTTTGTATCCATTATCTGTAATACAGGGCATAAATTGAGTGTCATTTTTTAATTCCTTCCTGCTTTCTTCAGGGCATAGTCATGGGCCTAAATATAGACTGAGATGTTCTAGCAGATACAGGAAAAGAAGGGGAAAACAGAGTAGAGCCTTTTCTTTAGTTTGATTTTCCCCTTTCTTAAGATACAGGAAAACCGGGTGTAAGTTGATATCATGATACTTCATGGTATGCCAAAAGCAGTTTGACTAAAAAGGAGAGGAGTGTGAGCCCACCTAAAACTCATGTTTTAGCTTTTAAAATGTGAAAAAGGAAGTGTAAGAATTGTCTGAAAGAATTATCATTACCACAGCTGGAAGCAGTTTTGTGGAGAAGTGAAGAAAACAACCTAGTAAATACAGATGAAAAATTTGAGTGCCACGTTAAATCTAACTAGCATAGTCTCTGCAAATAGATCCTAGTGAGAGTAGTCGTTCTTTGGATAGGCATCAAGGCATGGATGGGTTTGATGTAAGAGTTTAATTCTGGTTCTATACATCCGTTACTTTCACTTCTCTAAACTCTTAGAAGAGACGCAGTATTGCTATAAGGGAAGAATCCTGAAAAATCTTCATGCAGAGTAGAGTTGCTTTAATTCAACACGTAGTGCTTGATGTTCGTGACTTTGGTGCTCAGTAATGAGCTTCACTTTACCCCTCTGCACGCTTGCTGTGATGATTTTCATTTAGGATGCAGTCCATCTGCTGCTAGGCATCTTGAAACAATTTGGAAATGCTGTTGTTTTGGAGACAATGTCCTGGAAGAGTTCACATTTGGTTGAGGTAGCATTGGCAGCATAAACACTGACTTGTTGAGTGGTAGCTCATTGTTTGGTAATCACAGACAATCCCAGAATGTTCAGAATGCACATCTGTCCCATGCCCACTCAGTAGCTGGGACCAGAGATGCGTCTGCAGTGGTGTTTGCCTGAAGCAGTACAGTCCTCTGAAAGCATGTGGCTTCTTGTGCCCCTGTATTTAGTAGCTCCTCAACAAAGTCACCAATTTTCCAGGGGCTTCTGTAATCCAAACCTTCTTGCAGAGTTTATTGACGTTCTTTTGGAGTTCTTCACCTTTGGTAGGTGTAATGGTTTAGCTGTGTATAGGATGAACCATTAACAGAACTCTTACTCCCAATTAGAAGTGAGGATACAAATTTAAATAATATGCAATTATTTAAATATAAATTCAATTAAATATCTCAAGAAGCTGGAACTTCTCTACAGAGAGAGAGAGATAGAGATCACTAGGGCACCATACGCACATAGTACAGAGTGTATAAAAGGGGAGAACTCCCACTGCAGATATAAACCTCTTCCAGGACTGAGTCCTGTGCAGTAGAAAAGAACTAAAGCAAACTCCCTCACAGAAATGCTGAGGGAGAAAGAAAAGAAAGCAAGAAAGAGCTCTTCAATTTCCTNATAGAGATCACTAGGGCACCATACGCACATAGTACAGAGTGTATAAAAGGGGAGAACTCCCACTGCAGATATAAACCTCTTCCAGGACTGAGTCCTGTGCAGTAGAAAAGAACTAAAGCAAACTCCCTCACAGAAATCTTGAGGGAGAAAGAGAAAAGAAAGCAAGATAGAGCTCTTCAGTTTCCTCCATAGACCCCACAGTTCTCCTCTGACCTCATGGCTTGGCAAGGTGTCCTGGCAAAGAGAATTTGAGGAGAGGGATTGAAGAGCAAGGGGAGAAGGTCTTTACAGCTCACAAAGTCTGTGATTAATGGCTTGATGATTTTTCACTCTCCCCCTTGAAGCGGCTGTTACCTCCCTGGCAAAGCAGCGGTGGGATGCTGGCTGGCAAGGCAGCAGATTTTCTCCTCCAGGCCTCACAGGTTGTCTAGGGAGACAGCAGAGGTGTCTCATCTCCTGCAACAAGGCAACTGTGTCCCAGCAATAGTAGCATGGGCTTTTATAACCTTGCAGAGAGTCCCACCCGTTAGCCAGCTTATCCAATAATTAACGATCAACAAGCTCTCTAATTGGCAAAAGGTCAGAATGGGTGTCAATAAATTGGTCCAATCTAGGACTGTAAAATTGTCACCCCACCTTNAGAGGGATTGAAGAGCAAGGGGAGAAGGTCTTTACAGCTCACAAAGTCTGTGATTAATGGCTTGATGTTTTTTCACTCTCCCCCTTGAAGCGGCTGTTACCACCCTGGCAAGGCAGGGGTGGGATGCTGGCTGGCAAGGCAGCAGATTTTCTCCTCCAGGCCTCACAGGTTGTCTAGGGAAACAGCAGAGGTGTCTCATCTCCTGCAACAAGGCAACTGTGTCCGAGCAATAGTAGCATGGGCTTTTATAACCTTGCAGAGAGTCCCACCCGTTAGCCAGCTTATCCAATAATTAACGATCAACAAGCTCTCTAATTGGCAAAAGGTCAGAATGGGTGTCAATAAATTGGTCCAATCTAGGACTGTAAAATTGTCACCCCACCTTGAGAGACGTAAATCTTGTCCACTCGAGCAGAAAGGAATGTGTGTGGAAAAAACAGCACATCTGCTTCCTGTAAAACCATAACACTAGGGCATTAACTGAGAGGCGATCAGAAAGACTGCTGAGCACGGGGTCACTGCTTGGGCTGGGGGCATACTGTATCCAGGGAACAAGATCCCAAGCACACAGCCCTCTGTACAGGTCCCTTCTAATCCAAAGTATTCTACAAGCTCATCTGTTAGTTTATGTCCTGGTAGTAAACAGCAGCCTCTGAAAATAATTGGTTGCAACATACCATTGGATTGTGGTCCCATTTGCTTGTGATCCGTGAAGAAGGATTGCAGACCACTGTTCTTTTGAGCTAGGGACTAGATTAAATTTTGTCCACGGGTATCTGGAGTATCTCCCACTCTGGATAATACTTGAACAAATTCTGCAGGAATTCTGGCATGTTTAAAGGACTGCGGAATGGCTTCAGCTCATCCCAGGTGACACAGAGTGCTGCTGAGGATGCCTTCAAGGCAGTCAGGTTGCTGTTATGCTCTTTGGGTAAAGCAGAAGCGTGAAGGGTACAAGCTTTAAACACTATTTTTTCTCTGTATCTTCCTTTAAACTTGGGACCTTTGCTCCCTAGTGCAGCAGTATCACTCCTGAGGTACAATCATCCTCCTGCTACTGCTGTGTGCTCTGTCAGGGCACGCTGAGAAATTCTATCCAGTGATACTTAACTACATCGCTACTCTGTGGAGATGGGTGTTTGTTCTTACTGAAGTTCATTAAGCAGATCTGCAGTTTTGGTTTTAATTTGCAACTCCTGAATGATTTTGTTCTTCGTTATCTGACATGCAGTAAACACAGCAGCTGAACTTGATCAGTAAATTTCATAAAACATGCTGCAGGAAATCTTTGAGGAGGGTAGGAAAATCTGTCCAACATGCTCCAGGTTTGTGAAAACAAGAAAGATCATCTTTGCCAGATAGTTTAGCATTTCTTGCCTAAAAGAGCAGCAGGACTCGGGTGAGATTGATGATGGGCTTGACAGGCTGGCAAAGCTAAGTAGTTTGAACCTCATGAAGTGCAGCATGGCCAAGTGCAAGGTCCTGCAGCTGGATCAGGACAATTGCCACTATCAGTACCAACTGAATTGAGCTCTGCAGAGAAAGGCTGGTCAATGAAAAGCTGGATGTGAGCTGGCAATGTGTGCTTGCAGCCTAGAAGACCAATTGCATCCTGAGCCACATTAAAAGAAGTGTGGTCAGCAGATCAAGAGAGGTGATTTTCCACCTCTACCCCACTCTGATGAGACCTCACCTGCAGTACTGCATCCAGTTCTGGAGTCCTCAGCAGGTCTTCATGTACTTACTGGAATGGGTCCCAAGGAGGGCCATAAAGACCATCAGAGTGATGAAGCCCCTCTGCTATGAGGGAAGGTTGAGGGAGATGGAGTTCTTCAGCCTAGGGAAGAGAAGACTGGGCAAACTTTATTTTGGTAATTAAAGGGAGGCCTGTAAGAAAGATGAGGACAGAGCTTTTAATAGGTCCTGTAGTGACAGGGGACAATATTATTACACTGAAAGATTAGATACAAGGAACAATTTTGTGCAATAATCATGGTGAGGCACTGGAACAGGTTGCCCAGGTTGTAGACGCCCCATTACTGGTAGTATTCAGAATCATATTGGATGGTGCTCTAAGTGACCGTGGAGACATGCGTATCTGCAGCAGGGACACTGGGCTAGATGATAGTTAATGGTTCCTTTGAACCCAAAACCTTTTGTGACTCTGTGCCTACAGGTATGACTGTACTTGTGTAGTCTTTTTTTGTAGGGTGAAATTCAGACCAATGGGTTAGCTCATAATTGTATTTTCGAATATTAAAGCAAAAAAATCCAGCATTTAGCTGAAGCACATTTGACCCAGGAACTTGATGTCATTGTAAACAAGAGGATTTAAAAAGAGAGACTAAAAATAACAATGTTTGTAGTCTCATTTATGTATAAACTATCTTCCTTAAAAACTTGTCAGCTTCTGTGTGAGGCAGTAGTTCCTTACAATCACATTCATACACAGTGTGCTTACTGTTGTGTGTCTGACACCTCTTCACAAGGCAGGATGAATCTGTGAATGAGAGGGAACACTGATGCTGGATTAAAACCACCAGGTCTTCAAGGCTTAGTTTAACTGGCATTTCTGTGAGCATTTATTTTACATATATATAATATGGGAGGACAGCTGTCCTCCACTGCTCCTGGTTTCTGCTAGCTAGGCATCAAGTGTCCTCACCATGTTACTTTGGTTATTGTTGATCCTGGAGCCACTTTATTAGATCTCAGTTGCAGAAGGATGAGGACAGAGATGACGAAGAATCTGTGTGAGAATAAGTAATGAAGGATAGGGGGCTCTGTGTTTAATAATGCCAGCTCCTCAGAGGGCATTGTCATAATTTATTTAACTGGCTAATACAGAAGACATTTTCTCTCCCTCTCTGTTTTAATGCATTATTGGGGGTTATGCTATGAACAGTGAGGATACCTAGGTCCAGATTTCATGTATACTTTTGCAGTGGGGAAAGACTTTTCTTGTTTTGTGTACCACTGGAGGGTAAGAGTTTGCAGAAGAACAGGAAGAGCAGTACCACAAGCAGGAAGAAAGTCATGAAAGAGTCATTTTGAAAGAGAAGAGCTGTGGGTTTAAGTTAACACATGTTCTTTCACCAAGGGATCGCTTGTCAGGTTTAATTTGAAATGAAACTAATTGTTAGTCTGACAGCTTGATGTGCTGGGAAACACAATAAATACATTGGTATCCAAATTGCTTTCAGCTCTATTATCTAACGGTTGTTTGACTTAATGAGAAAAGAAGTGCTGAAACATGTATGTGTTTTGGAGCAGCTGCCTATACACTTTGCCTATGTAGAAATAATGCTCTTTTCTTGAGCTCTTTTTATCAACTGCATTAAAACCTGTTGCTCTCTTGTATCCTAATCTTTGCTAATTAACATAGGCATAAAAATATTTCTCGTTAATGCAAAAAGCAGTACATGTTAGTACATTTGTCCTGATGTTTCTGGACATTGGTCCTGCTAATATTTTCTTCTGTGAAGCTCATATTTTTGCTTGTATCTCCTCAGATTTTCCCCTGTAACAGTCTATAACAGGGACAACACGTAGAAGCAATAATGATAAAGTAGAGCTGGTGCTTTATGTGTATTTTTGGATGTTGCTGTCTGCTGAAATTGCAGAACAGTCCCATTTTGGCCCATAAAAGCTTTGAGGAATCTTGAACAAGAGGAACTCAGCTTTAGCACATGTATAGCCATTGCATGCAAGCACAAACCCTTTACCTACAAGCAAATATTGTTTATCTCGTTAGACTTCCTAATGCAGTTGGGAGTTTTGGTGAGGTTTTGGGCTTGTGGGCCTTTATATCTGTGAAATAGTCAGACTTCTGCTTCACACATGAAGATGCCTACACACCTTGCCTTGCCTGTACTCTTAGGCTATTGCAGGAAACGCTGTCACCTTGAGACCTCACCATTTTTTTTGCTACATTCACGAATCCTGGAGGGAATGTTCTTGATAAAGCAGCAGCTGAGATTTCCTATAAGCTGTGGCAGTGATATTGTTTCTTCAGGTTGCTTCTACTCTCACTATAGCCAAATAACTTACCATCCCTTGAAGCAAGTTATTCAAACAGGTGAACTACATCGCTGTTTTCTGGGGTGTTATGGTTTGAATTTGAGCAGATTTCTTGCCCAAGGCATGAGGAAGTTGCTATGGCCACCAGACTGAAGTTTTTTCAACTCTGCAAACTAGTACAACTGGTTTGGAGCGTCCCGTTTCCTGCATCTTCACTTTTGTCTTTGTTTGGAGCAATACCCAACATTGGGCTGAGCCCAGCAGCTGCCTTGCCCTGGGAAAGTGGTGAATGGAGGCAGGGTGGAACCTCAGATTAGCAGAGAGAAGGTTTTGCCTGCAACCCATTATTTGCTGAAATGAAGAGAGAGCCTTTCCCTCATTCATGGTCCATAGGAATTGGCATACTGGAAATTGAAGACTCCCTTGAAGGCACGTGGAACAGGGCAGTGGACCTTAAATGAACCCCTGTTTCTGAGGGACATAGCACACACTGGATGGACTCCATGTTTCCATAAAGAGAAGAACTCGAGGGTTTTTCCCCTTCAAAAGGATGGAGGTAGGAGCTTGGCCCAGTTATATAAAAATGTGATTAATCTCTGAATGGTTTTGTGTTGCAGTTTTTCTGTTGTGAAAATTAAATGTGACACTTTTTTTTCTAAATTGAGTCTGGTTTTGGTTTTGTCTCCAATTTTGCACCATCCCTATTTTGTTTTTCTTTTGTCCCATTAGCACATTAACTAAATTAATTGGTTAGTTTTCTCTTGGACCTAATCAACTGGTCAATTCATGCTGGCCAGGCAGAAGCTGTGTCCTAGTTCACTGGCAGATAAAATCCTAATAATTAAACTGTTTCGATGTCTGGTAAACACAGGATGACAGAAATGGTTTCTTGAAACACACAGAGGAATCAAAGAATCTTCAAAAACAAGTTCTTTGCTAATGTAACCTAAATTGATGCTGTGGCACACTTTGTTTTTTAAAACATCAGTAAGTTTCAATGCCCATTGCCTCTGATTTCAAAGGTGATTGGACTAATGATTTCTATAGTCAATTCTCATTATTATATTGTCACTTCTTATCCAGACAGGGATCACAGGTATTATGCTAGGCAGTTGGTTTGGGGCAAAACTGTGTTCTTGCTGAGGACACCCTACAGCTGCAGAAGCTTAACTTCACAAAGCACTCAAGCCAGAACTGTTCCACTAGGTAGGGCATCAAGTAGAATTAGTCATTTTTGGTGTCTTTTTTGCTTCTGTCCCATTGAGCTCTCTGTGGATATGACCAGTGTAAAACACTAGGGTTTTGTTTTTATTAGTAAGAGGCACTGATGTAATTGTCCTGTCGAAGTGATGTGAAGGAAAGCTGCATGTGCACTGCAGACAGACAAAAATGTAATCTAACCCTGTTGTGTATGCTAGAAGGTAATACTGCCAAGTGCTTAGCTGCCATCTTACAGGTGCTATAGCACTCAGTTAAGGAAATGAACTGCTTTAGCTACTATTGAAGCATTTAAAAGCCATTCAAACAAATGGAGCACCAGGATGTGACAGATCTACCAGACTGAATTAGGAAATTAGCAGTCGTTTTTGTTAGATTAACGGAAAAATCACTAATGGTATTGACATTCAGGAGTTTGTAGTTGCTTTAAGATTTCTCTGTCCTATTGAGACGAATGTGTATGAATACAGAACTGTATTTAACTTCAGCAGCACGTTGATGTGTTACCTATTTGTGTTGTCATGGCTTGTATTATAACGTTAAAAACTAGACAGGTATTTCACACTGAGTGAAAGCTTACCATCTGAGAATTCCTCTTGAAGTCCTTCAGATTGTCACGCTTAGAATTCCATCGCTACTGAATTCTTTTAAGGCTATTTTCTTGGTACCAGCTTGCAGTCCCATTGCCAGTGGAAGTTTTGCAGATAGAGTTGTATCTGATGTTGAATTGCTAGATTAAATGGTTAAGACAAATAGGGAAGGCAGGAATGCTGTGTTCTGATTGCATTAAGGTGTCTGGATGTTTCTACATGGCAAGTTGCAGAATCATAGGATGTATTGGGCTGGAAGGGACCTCCAAAGATCATCTGCTCCAATCCTCCTAGACGTGGGGACATCTTTAACTAGAACTGCCTTTCCGACAGCCACAGCTCTGCAGCAGGCATAGAAATGGTAGTAGGGGAATGAAGGTTGATGGAGGCCAGCTTCTCCAAGTTTATTTAGGCAAAGATTCTTTGTCTGAATCCCTTTTAGAAAACTTTTGTTTGCAGAGCCATGAGCAGCCACAGAAGTGAAAAAGTGCTGATTTGAGTTTGCATTTGCTTTGGAGAGCTTTGCATAACAGTGGCATGCCACTGCAGATGGAAACCAACAGTGTAAAATGGGATGGAAAAGCTTCCTCCCAGCAGTGCTGTGGCAGGATGATGTTGTATTTATTCCCATGCAGACACATGCGTGCATGTTTAGCTTTGTGTCTGCAGTGCAGCTGGGGATAATAAGAAATGACACTGCAATTGTTCAAGGCAGTATGAGAGTAAAAGGTGCACGTCTACTGAATGACTAATGGCTTGAGACACTGGAAAGCAAGATCTGTGTGTGAACGCTTAACAGGAAAGGTTGGGAAATTCTGGAGCACTGCTGTGTGTCTTGAGACAGACAGAGATTCACCCAAACAGCAGTGAGAAGATTTTTGCCTTGTTATGTGGGATGACAACAGTTTAATGTTTCCCCAGTAAGAAACCAAACCAGCATTCGTACTAACTTTAACCTTCAGTGTCTTGTTCATTGCACTGACATAATGTCTCCCCGCTAGTGTCACACTATTTTTCCTGTTCCACCCCATCTTTCATCTGCTGGGAGATGGGGTTGCTGCAGCAGCGCCTCAAATGGCTTATGTGTCCCTGTAGCTGAGACATTTCAGTGCAGCCCCATGGTCATAGTATTCTCCGCATGAAAATGAGTTGCTGTCATGGGAACAAGCACAGGCATATACTTTAGTCCTTGAAAGGCTTGGGCCTCTCTCCTCTCTGCATGTTAGTCTCGGCATTTCAGTCCCATGTAGTCTATCCTACTTCGTTTGTTATTGCAGAGTTTATTTTAGCTTGCATGCTGGTCTGAACATTACCACATTTTCAACTATTAGTCGTGGTGCTCTTATGCCGAAAAAGCAGTTCACTTTGAAGCTGGAGGCAGCTTTCCTAGCAGACCTTCTGCGTCAGTGTCTGGACTCTACAGGTGACTGGTGGACAGAGTCGTAAAGAAAAGGTACCTCCTGCGTCTTTGCTTCCTTCTCTTCTCATCATCATCTCCCTCATCTTTGGCTGTGAGACATCTTCTGAGACAGTTCCTCTAGGAGAGACTTGCTGTAGGTTCCCTTCAGAAATTAGAAGGCAGCTGTAAGGTCCCCCTAGAGCCTTCTCCTGTCTGAAAACTTGTGCTTCCTCAGCCTATCCTCATAGCAAAGGTGTTCCAGCCATTGGATCATCTTTGTGGCCTTCTCCGGACTTGCTCCAACACTTTTGTGCCCATACGTTGGGAACACTAGAACTGGGTGCAGTATTTGAGGTGGGATCTCACAAGAGCAGAGTAAAGGAGTGTCACAAAGTGAGAGGTGGGATTGATGGTGAGATTGACCAGGCCATGTGCTGCACTATGCTGACAGTGAAGGTAAGAAGAACGGATGTCAATCAGTTGCTATTCAATGTAATGGTCAGTGATTTACAACCTCATTAAAAGATCTGGACGCCCAGTTTGCTTCTATTTAAATAGCAAAACAAACAGCTGTTAAAGTTACCTAATGGGACATTTAGTTTTTCCTTCAAGCTGGTTACTTTTGCCTGCATACAAACAAGAATGGATTAACAGAGCAGGCGGTACCTCACGGGGTATATTGGGGCACAAATGAATACGTGGGGACGAGAAAATTAGCATGCCAAACATAACATCTGTAGGTATGTGTATGAAGATGTGTGTGAGTACGATCTGCATCTCACCAAGAGTTGGTATCAAGGGGGGAAGCATTGCTTTTTACTTGGTTTTGCTAGTATGTGCTGCAGCACCTGGATTTCTTTGAGGTTGGTCACTGGTTACCGTGCAGGATACGCAGAGGTTCAACAGTGCCATCCTGTGGGGGATGTTGAAGCCTTGAAAGCTACAGCAGGTAAAATAAATGACCTCAGCAGGATAAGCTGCCATCGAATATCAGATACTGTATGTTTCTGTGCAGTCAGCTACCCTATGGTAGTCAGTCAGACTAATTATTACTTTTCTGTCCAGAAAATTAATAATCTAAATATTATAAGCGATGGGAAAGTATTTCAGGGAAACTGATGAACAGCGTGTTTGTTAGTCTGACTCTACTGCTGAGAGAAGTGGTTTTAATCGTCTCTGTGTGGTTTTAATTATCCTGGAATTTACTAGTGCAGGACAACTCCAAAATCAGAGGAAACTATGTAAATTCAGATAAGCAGCCTTAGAAAGAAGTGTCTGGTCATCTTTGAGGAAATGTTAGACTGAAACAAAGACTACTCAGTTTTCATGTTTCATAAGCAGAAAGTATGAATTTCCAAGCAGCCTTGAAGGTTAAGCTTGGATGGTTTGAACAACTGACCAAAACACTTTTAATTCCAGAAAGATAAGGACAGGATGTTGACTGATGTTGACTGAAGATGAAATTCTGCTCAGAGTATTTGAAGACCTTTCTGTTCGTAAAGTGAATAATCATGTCAGGACACAGTAGAGAATAGCAAAACTTGCTCTAGTTAGGTAGCAGCGAGGATATTGGTGGTTAACTGCAGGTCAAACTCTTTCAGATTGCTTATGCAAGGCAAATGAAAAAGTTATTTCTTAATGAAAGTGAGTGCTATATTTATGTGGGAATGAAGGACAAGCTGCTTAGTAGAAGGTTGTGTTAATTTTTGAAGTCTCTGATGTCTCGGATGCTGGAGGGGTGAAGCTAGTGCTGTCTGCACGCTGCCTTTGCCTGGTGATGCAAGGAGTTGGGTGAAGCTCTGGGTACTGTGCTGATGTCTCTTTGGTTTACAGCCTGTTGTGGGGATTTCTCCTTTGCTTTCACAGGGGCCAGCATTCTCAGTATGCGCCACTGCATGATCTTATCAAAAGAAGGAATCACCAAATCACAAACTCTGCTGTTACCCTTTAGTACTTAAAAATTACTACATGGTTTATGGTCTTTGAAAAACACATCAAGCAGCTTTTTATGATGTCATGTGTCTGTTTGCCAGCTCTGCTTCATCAGCAAAAGGTGATAAAACATATCGTTAATTTCCATGAGTATGAAAAGTATTAATCATTTCCATTTAGAAGATTAGTTCAGTGTAGTGTTAATGTATTCAACATTTTTAATCTATTTTGACAGAAAGGCTTCTAGCCTGTGTAGTTCTGTCCTTTCAGAACAGGCTAACGTTCTCAGCATTGGTTTCATAGGAGTCTTGAGCCTATGCTTGTCCTGATTTACAGTAGGTAATACATTTTGGAAGAAGCAGATGTATCAGGAAAATAACCTCTTAGGATTTTTAATTGCAGGCACAAAGGGTAATGACATAGTGAAGTTTAACCTCTCCACAGAAGTGGTTTCTTCATTGTCCTGATTAGTTTCAGGATAGCCCAAGCCTTGGAGCATCAACAGTCATAACATTTACAGATTTCTATCCTAACGGATGTGAGTGGCTTTGCACGACAGAAATGTCTAACTCTGCTTTTGAATCTCACTCAACTCTTGATCTCACCTTGTTTTCAGGAGGTTCTGTGATAATTCTGCTATTATTAGTTTTAAACCTATGTCTTGCTTTTTTCACATGTCACTTTCTACTTAGAGTATAAAGCAAGTAAATGAGAACATTATCTGATCTCCACTGTATGCTCCACTTAGCTCTTTCCTTAAAAGGTTCTTCATGCTCTTTGAGCTAAATTTTGTGTCTTGATGTCTGCTCCAGTTCTTTACTTCTGCTGTAAATAATACAGTGCATATAGAGAGATATAGTTAGTAAATCAAAAATTGCTGTTAACATAGAAAACTAATTTAGTAAGTTTCACTATTTTCAGTGGAGTGCCTCTAATATGAAGCGTAACAGTATTATTAATGCCTCGTTTAATCTAGTTAATGATCTTCTCAAGTATTCCATCTTTTTTGTGTTTTACTTGTAATGTCATTCAAAGACCTTTATTTAAGCTAAGTGTTAGAAAATAACAGAAATAGTTGCTTTATTTGAATACAGTCAGGGTAAATTAATCCAGCAGAGAGTATGATGTTAGACAGGTGCATTTCTTAGCAGCACGACACGTGTAAAATCAGGGTAAGTTCTTTGAACACTCAGATCTTACCAGATGTTTGGTTTTTCTTCCATATGTTATAATAAAAAAAAGGATTTGCTCTGAAAGTATAGACACACACACTAAGCAGTCTTGGCAAACATGCTCTTGTGTTCCTTACACAATACCAGCTGTGGGTATTATTTAACTTTAAATAAATTGTGTGCATTAAATAGCTGTAAAGCTCATCTATGTATAAACAAACCCAGCTTTTTTCAGAAAGCAGTATTTTTTTGCTTTCTTGTTTATTGCTGTCTAGACAAAAGAATGCTGCATCTTCAAAACAACATCTGTCAAACCAATTTTCATCAGATTAAGTATATCCTCAAAGCAACCATCATAGCTTACAAAATACTGGAAATGTAGGTTGTGCTTTGCATAAAAGACCAATGGAATTTAAAAGCCGTTGAAAGTGCTGTTACAAACGTGGCGTTGATAGCCTGTGAGTATTCACCATTCCTGTTTCTATTTTCAGTACAGTCTTAGGAAAGATAATGAATGATGTTGCAACGCTGCAATCCCAGTAGATATCCCAGAGTGCAATTATGGAGTTACGGTCCTGGCAGCTAATCTGGGTCTGCAAAGGCCAGTCGTTTGAAAGTCTGGCAGTAGAGATTGAATTTATTGTGAGTAAGTTCCATTTGTAGAAAGATTTCTCTCATTAGGAATGAAATTAAAGCATGAATCAGTGACTGATTATCCAGGCCTTTCTCTGATCTGTTGAATTCTTCATTAGTGTGGATGTCTGATTATATCTGCTCTGGTCTGATTCTGGTTCTATAGATCATCGAAGATAAATGATAGTATTAAAGTTTAAAGATCTTTTCTGGGACAGTGTAATCTGGTAAAAATGGGGGGAAAGCCAGTGTCTTTAATATAAAACATAAATACCAATACAGTCAGTGTGTTTCTTGCCAGTCTTCTCTCTTCTTCCCTCCTGCGGGCTGATGTGTCTTCCATACGTGTGAAGCCTTTTGCCTTTGTAATCAGTTAAGTAGAAGGTGAACCCTCATTACAGTGTGTGTGCCCACAGAGGAGTGTGGGAACTCGGGTCAGCCTGAAATTAATCTCAGGATTTCTGTTAAAGGCCTTTGTGGATGAAGGGTAGACCTAGAATACGGGTCAGTGTTCCCATTAGGGTCTCCATATAAAAGCTGAAAATCTAGTAGACCAGTAAAAAAATTCATGGCCAAAACAAAGAAGGGTTGAAACTCAAGGACAAGTCTGTTCCAGCTGCCCCTGTATGTGGCTAGATTTTTGCCATGCTTATTTCCCATTAGTTTATTCCCTGTGTGTCAGTGAATTGCCCTGTGCTAACCTAAAACGTCGCACGTGAACCCCAGGTGAGTTAGTGTGAGGTGGTTTGGTTTCTGTAGTAATTACCAGGAAATTGGTATTGCTGGTTGCTCTCTTCTTTCTCATGGCATCACTTACACAGCACTGCCTGGAACATAAACATCAGACTGCATTTAGTTTCACTGAGTTTGAAAATGGTCTTTATAGGCTCTTCAGCCTAGTTCCTTAGACAAAAGAACATGCAACCAAGTAAGAGTAACTATGGACATATCCCAAGTGCTCAACTGTCTCCAGTTCTGTTGTGTACTCCAGCAACAAGTCACTTGCAAGCTTGTGTGTCATAGCATGACACGCTGAACAGAGGACACCGAGAAGTGCTTTGCACATTGAAGTAGAAAAGACTGTATTTAAAATAACCTTTATTCCAGAGATCCCATCCAGTTGTCATTTCTGGCCCAAACCATGGAGCATTTCAGTTGTTTTTAAAGCAAGAAGTTTGAAGCCAAGCGGATAATGCAGAGTGGTGCTAGGCAGGCAGGCCATACATAGCACATGCAGCAAATACAGGGTTCTTCTTGAGAAATGTTGATTTGAATTTCATGCATCATCCAAGCAGAGTGAACACTGAAAGGTCACGGTAAGAATATAATAAAAATGTATCTGATTTGAATCTCTCACCATCCAATATTGTTAATAAAGAAATGTCAACCAAATGACTGTTTCTCTGAGTGTGACCAAAGCCAGGCTTCATGTGTAATTGAAGAATGACTTGACCACACTTTTTTTTCCCCATTAAATGTTAATTTCCTTTATAATGTGATGGTGTTAGTTTACGAAAGGTACCTTGAGCCACTGCAGCACGTCTGTGTTCTCTCAGTCAGACACAGTACTTGGAGTTTGTTACTCAGCACCCAGGAAATCTTGGGCAGACTACAACACACTGGTTGGCTTAGGATAAAATGAAAATGTTAGGCTATTGATCGCTGCTTGTTATTAGTTCGTGCTACCAGAAAATTGGATTATGAAGTCCAATATAACTATCAAAGTATTATTTCTTACTGCAAGAAATATCACTACCTGATAACTCTTAGCTGGGGGTATTAGAGCAGAACTTTATGCTTTCCTCCCTTTTTCCTGGGACTTGTTGGTAGATGAGAAGCTCAACAAGAGACAACAGTGTGTGAAGGCAGCCCAGAAAGTCAACAGAATTCTGACCTGGAGCAAAAGAAATGTCACCAGCAGGTCAAGGGAAATGATGCTTCTCAATGTGTGATACTTCACCTGGAGGGAGTCTCTGTGTCCAGTTCTGGAGTTCTCAATGTAAGGACATGGGACTGTTGGAGCGAGTCCAGAGGAGGCTACAGGGATGGAGCACCTCTGCTATGGGGACAGGCAGAGGAAATTAGGGCTGTTCAGCCTGGAGAAGAGAAGGCTCCGGGGGGACCTTAGGGCAGCCTTAGAGTACCTGTGGGGGGAATGGCCTACAGGAAGGTTGGAGAGGGACTTTTGGTGAGGGATTCTAGTGATAGGACAAATGGGATGGTCTCAAGCTAAAAGAGTGCAGATTAAGATTGGAATTCCTCACTGTGAGGATGCTGAGGCACTGAAACACGTCAGATGAGCAACATGGTCTAGTGAGAGATGTCCCTGCCCATGGGAGGGGGTTTGGA
This sequence comes from Upupa epops, assembly GCA_013397515.1. Taxonomy (NCBI): domain Eukaryota; kingdom Metazoa; phylum Chordata; class Aves; order Bucerotiformes; family Upupidae; genus Upupa; species Upupa epops. Next base: position 194,561 of record VZRI01010679.1, on the reverse strand, counting down.
ACTAGGCCATTCTGTGGCCTATGATTTTAATTCTGTCATTTGTTTCTATCTTTAAAAAATTCTGGAAGGGATGATGAGCCTTGTTACATCACTGGGGTGTTTAGAGACTGTGTCCAGCCTCATGGTCCAAGTCAATGAACCACCTGCTCTGAGTCCTCCGTTCTGGGCATGCTCAGAGGGATGTACAACTTCACACTCCTTCCCTTTGCAGTTCCTCAGATCATGTGGTTTCCGTACAGAAGCATTACTTCTATGTTCTGGTGCTCCTAGACTTGATCCTTCATCAGACTTCATTCAAGTGTATGGTTTTCCATGCCCAGGAGAGTGCTGAGTTTGCTAACTATTAGTACTATAGACACTGTGGTAGTGAATTCAAGTGTAGAGCTGAGTTCTACTGGTGAAGAGCCTGTTCTTACTGGTTTGGATAGAGGTCTGCAAATGGTAAAGCAGGGCAGACATTGCCTGCTTTTTGTGGCAATTGTTTTATTGCTCTTTCTGTCTAGCAGAGTAGCTAACTACCTGCCTGGGAAATCTATGATTATGGTGTTGTTCTTTCTGTGAGTCAAAATCTTAATCTGTTTGATCAGCAGACATAAACCTGAATTTTCTTGTATTCTCCATCACAGCAGTGAGCTTAGTCCAACAACAGTTTTCATTGTTGCACTACAAATTAAGTTACAAATACAAGTACAAGACTGAAGTACTGCTGGCAGCTTATCTACAAAAACTGAGGATTAAGACACCAATGCAAACAAACAAAGACTCTCAGCTTTAAGTGAGGCACAGAATTGTGTTGGACTAGGCTTTTCCTGCTGGCACAATTAATGTGAAGTAATCGCAGCCAGAACCTCCAGGTTTGTTCTTGGCTGCAGGATGCACTGGTAAGGCAGTAGTCATTTGAAGAGGAAATTTGTCCTGTCTGTTGGAAACATTCATTAATTGCCAAAACCAGCAGGGTTTCTTTTGAATTGTGTGTGTGGTATACTTTTTGTTCTTGCCTTCTCAATTAATTTGTGCAAATAATGCCTCTTTATCTTTTTCAGCCCACCTAAGCCAGCGGTGTTCATCTCTGGTGTCATTGCCAGGGTAAGATTATGATTCGTTTTCTTTTAATCACAGAAAAATCATTGTAGGCTTTTCAGAATTATCACTGATCAGAGCAAAGTTAATCTTTTTCATTCCCCTTCCTCTTTCTGAGAGGAGACTTCGTGTTTTGGATGTTTGTCTAAGACCTTCTGAGCATTCTCTGGTTTTGTATGAAACGGGAATGATTTCTTGAAAAGGCTTCCATCGTTTTACTTGGGATCTATGGACTTCTAAGTTTCTTGGCTTTTAATATCTAAGCTAGATACTACTGCATGCATTTCCTTTGAAAGCGGTAGCATGTTAAGCCTGCTGCTCTAGCTGGGACTGGGATGAGGAGAGAGGCTACTGGCTCTAAGGGTACATGTGTGAAGGTACATGTTTCAGTTGCCATATGTGCCTTGAGGGTCCTGTGATTCAGAGCATTATTCCCTGGATTTTAACAGCACACAGGACCTGGAAATCCATAAGCCAAATCATTACTCTGCATTAATCTTATGATCAATAATTCATAGAAACATTAGGGATCAGAAGGGACCTCAAAAGATCATCTAGTCCAATCTCCCTGCCACAGCGGGATCGCTCAGAGAAGTTGCACAGGAATACATCCAGGAGGATCTTGAACATCTCCAGAGAATAAGACTCCATAACCCCCTGGGCAGCCTGTTCCAGTGCTCTGTTACCCTCACTGGGAGGAAGTTTCTTCTGATATTTATATGGAACCTCCTCTGTTCCAGCTTGCACCCATTGCCCCTTGTCCTATCACTAGACGACCTTGAGAAGAGCCTGGCTCCATCCTCCTGACACCCACCCCTCACATATTTATAGACATTAATGAGGTTACCTCTCAGCCTCCTCTTCTCCAAGCTCAAGAGACCCAGCTCTCTCAGCCTTTCCTCATCTTATGTCCACTGAAGTTTGCTTTTAAGGTTTCTCAAACCTTCCATGGTGTGTTCTTTGAACAGGGTGACAAGGACTTCCCTCCAGCTGCAGCTCAGGTGGCTCACCAGAAACCACATCCTTCGATTGAAAAGCTTCCTCACCCACAACATGTCAAACAGCACATCCACCAGCCTCGCAAGTGAGTTCTCCATCAAAGGATCACCCAGACTCCCGTCGGTCAATCAGTTTGCAAGAGAAGTTGGAAACCTTTTGGGATTTATGCTGTCAAATCAGTAAAATTGACCTTTCAAATGATAAGCCCTTTTTGTTTTCCTTCTCAAGGGTAAGAACGAAGATGATGTTCAGTTGTTAATCCAGGTGGAAGATTCTCTATCAAGTATTTGTTGATCAGGGCTTGTTTTTTAATGCATTTTCTTTCTGCAAAGATAAAACTTTAGAGTGAATCATTTGATTTATTAGCTTAAAACTTGTACTTTTAGTCGTGGCATTGCAACAGCAGGTAGTTAATGTAGTTTATAGGCTGAGCCAGTAGGAAGAACAGCACTTTTGTACTGGTACTTTTACTATCTAGGGGGAGCTGTGTGTGTTGAGGCAGTTGTCCTGGTAGTGTAGTACCCTTGCAGTCTGCAGAATCCTGCTGTGTTAGCACCCCAGTGACTGTGCCCTCTGATTTCAGCTGGTGAGAGGATAGTAGGGCCCAAAAACATTCTCAGATGGGCAGAAATCCAGATGAATAGTCTTTACTCCCCTTTGCACTCAGAGTCTTGCAAAGGTTCTTCTATTTGGATGTTTGTGGGTATAGAAAGGAGAGACAAATGTGTTAGAAGAGCAGTGCTGCTGATTTTCAATCTCTTGGGTCTCACTGGGGCTGCATTTTTATGAGATGACTATTTCTTAATTTGAATAACAAACTGACAGTGCTTCAGGACCCTCCAAAATTGAACTTAAACCGGCAAACACTCTGTTCTTTTTTAACTTAAGAGTTTGACATCACTGTTTGAAATTAGGACATGCCATTAGTAAATGTGTTTAACTTTATGATCCGACATCTGTTGTGCATCATATTTTTTTCCTAGTCTTCCTATTCTGGAACCAAAGAATCAAAAAGTTACTTTCCAAACAGAGCAATCAGATTAGCTTTGGCTACATAATTAAATATTCTGAATGCATAGTTCAGAATTACTTAGCTCTGTCATTTTCCTCCTTCCACTCATCTCTGTAAAACCCAGGATAAATATTCTTTAACCATTCCACGTCTACTTTTAAAGTGTGCTTTTGTTTTTAACTTACTATAAATACAGGCCAGACTGTAAGTGAATGTGTTCATACTGTAATAGTACCTTCTAGGTTTACAAAACCTCTAATATCAAAAAGTGAGTACTAGTCCTAGTGCTGCAAACATTCACCTGGCTCGCCAGTGAAAATCTGGGGACACTTGGGCCTCTACTAGTTCATTTACATTTAAAATCAAATAGTGCAGAAAACTACAAGTCTTCTAAATCTAAAAGTGAGGAGAGATTTAAAAATAACTGTTTTCTTCTGTATTTCTGCCTATTAAGTAATTGTTTCCCAAGTAGCTTATTTACAACATCAAGAACTACCCCAATGAGGTGATGTGAAATCTGGCTCATTTCACACATGGAATAATTCTCTCCATATGGGTGAGAGGGACCTGGCATTCCCACCTCTTCATGGGCTTTAAATGGAAATATTTTGCAAAGGATATGCATGGATATATTTATTCTACACCCAAGGCAGGACAAACAGTCAGTGTATGCATTATTCAGTTGAATCAGATAACCATACTTGCCTTAAGGAACAAGCATTGTTTCTAACAGTTATTCTCTCTTAGATTGAGCATATTGTTTTGCATATGCCTTCTGTTTCCGATGTTGGTACATCTGGGGCCCTGCTCATAGCCATGAGTAACTCATTCGTAAGGGTGGTAGTGTTGAGCTTCATGGAATACCTGCGGGAAGTGATTTGCTAACAGAAGCATTTGCAGATTCAGGACACCTCACTGATGGTGCAGGCAGTAGCTACGTCAGCCATGACGCAGATCATCTCTATTGCTTGGTAGCTGCTGGCTTGCAAGTGAGCTGGTTGGGATTCAGCTCTCCTAGTCTTGTGCCTACCTTTTAAGTAGTGTCTAGACTTCAGCTGTAGTCCATAGTGATGTATTTAAGATAGTCGGTACAGTTTAGGTTTGGCATCTTTGTTCCCACTGGAAGTGCCTTTCAGCTGAGCTGAATCACTTTTGACTCCACTGGCTGCAGCGGGAATCCAGATGTACCTCAGTATAGAAGCACAGACCTAGGTGGGACTGGGTGCCTCTACTCTGTGTCCTGTAGTAGCTGGTAGAATGCTTCTGAAAGCAACAACATATTTTCTTTCTAGTAGTAAAAGTGAGGAGCCTGGATGCTTTTGAACTCCAAACTCCTGCTCCTGGTTGTTAATGCAGAGTATAGCAGCATATAGAGACAACTGTGAGTTTTTGTCTTTGGTTGCTTGGGTACCTAAGCTCGTACAGTGGAGTTTGACTCCCAAGGTAGCTTTAGTGGCTTTTAGCGTGCAGGATTTCCTACGTGATTAGAAAATACTTCTGTACGAGAGCATATTCAATATTGTTGGGAGGTGCCAGTGTTTATCAAAAGCATTACCTGGCCGAAATGAAGGTTCATAACTGACAATCTGGATTGCCTGCTGATTGTTATTGATGTTCCTAAAACCTGTTAAGGTAATGTACAGATGCAGGAAATGTTCAGATAATACCTTGAAATAAATTCTCTGTAATTGTCAGTGGAACAATAAAGCATGAAGTTGTGTACTAGACTCTTTGTTTCTGTAAGTACTGTGTAAATCAGCAGCGTGCCATACTGTGGGGCTTACGGGATTTTATTACAGAGTGCTGCACAGCTAATCAATGTTTTATAGATAGTAAAATTTATGAGGAAGTTTTATGATGCAGTGGATGGGCTGTTTTGGATAGTCATCTAATTTAAAATAAAAATTAGATGCTACCAGCTAGAATGGGACTTGCTGTTTTGCGCTATGAAATTTGAGACACTTGGTATTTGTGAAGCTATAGATTCTAAGCCTGGTAATAAATCAGTGTGGTAATGGAAATGAAATACAGCCTTTTCTATTGCTTCTCAAGTTCTCACCTTCTTTCAAAAAAAAAAGGAAGGTATTAGAAGAAGTGGCAAGCTTCTCAAGGAACTGAAGTTGATAATTACACAGTGCAGCCGTGACACAAGTCCAGAGAAATAGCCACAGTGTTCCTGATGCTGTGGTCATCCTGTGGTTAGGGTATGTGTATGATGTGGACAGTACAGCACACACATGTGATACCGTGCAGGTGGACTGGACACACGTTTTTGTCCCTTCGGAATACTTTCAGTCTGAATAGTCACCATCTTCACGAAGGAGGCGAGGTGTGAGTTTGATAAACCGCTTTCCAGGTCCCCTTCTGGTTTGGATATACTAAGTTTAAAATGAGGTAATCCAGATTCCTCTGTCACACCTCTGGTGTGCATGCTTTTTCCTTAGGAAGGTGGAATTTTACTTGTCACTTTGTTCATGGTTCTCCCTTGAGAATGTATGTTTGGTTTTGTCATCCCTCTGAAGCTCCCCTGGAGCACCTGTCTTGTGAGACAGGCTGGGAGAGTTGGGTTTGTTCAGTCTGAAGAGAAGAAGACTGGGGGGAACCTTCTAGTGACCTTCTACTACCTGAAGGGTGCCTACAGGAAAGCTCGTGGGGGACTGCTTACAAGGATGTGTGGTGATGGGATGAGGGGCAATGGTTTTAAACTAAAGCAGGAGAGATGTTATAAAGAAGTTCTTTACAGTGAGGGTAGTGGATCACTGGAACAGATTACCTAGAGAGGTGGTAGAAACCTGGAAGCATGCAAGGTCAGGCTTGCTGGGGCTCTGAGCAGCCTGATCTGGTTACAGATGTCCCTGCTCATTGCAGGGAGGGTTGCACAAGATAACCTTGAGAACTCCCTTCCAGCCCATTCTATGACTCTGTGATTCTGCACTAGTTTTTAGGTCTTTACATTAAACTATAGCCCTAATATTTAGATAGGAAGCCTGAGAGAAGAGGTAGAAAGGGTGATGTTTGGCCAATCACTCCGTGAAGAAGTTTAGTTCTGTTGCACAGACTGTTTGTGTTCCCTCTAGGATACGGATCAGAGCTGAGACAAAGTTGGATTCCTTTGCTGAGAAGGTAAGTTAATCCTGCTTGGAACTGACAGGCATGCAGCACTGCGGATGGGTTTTCTGCCGAACGCCTTCCCGACGCTGCCAGCGACAAAACTGAGACGAAAGCTAAAGCTGTTGCAAGTGTAGTTCTTCTGTGACCTCGTCATTTCTGCTGCCCAGCTTGTGTTTGAGATTTTTCCATAAGCCTCAAGTGGGTGGCAGCCTGTAGGCCACTCATGGCTTTAGAAGTGTTTGCCGTCCACAGTGATCTTCAGAATTAGAACAATCGCTTAGCTGTGAGCTCCCCATTGCTGAGAGTAAAGGCACGTGCTTTACCTGTGGTGTATTCTGACACGGTCACTCAAGTGAGTTCAGCAAGGTGGGATGTATCCTGGCTGGCTGACGCACAGGCAGCAGGGGATGAAAGTACCTAAAGGAGCATCTCACCAGCTGATTTTGGTATTCTGCCTCGGGGTCAGTGGTATGTGTTAAGGAGGCTATAACAGCATCACTTTACTGTGGAGGAGCAGAGTGTGAGCTGGAGAGCACAGCGTCTAATCTGGCTTCCCTCAGCTGGCAGTGCCTCCTGAAATGCGGAAGGGCAGATTTAGCTAAACTGAGAAGCAAAAGTTAACTGCTCATCTCTGCGTGCGGCTAGGAGAGCAATTGCTAGAGTCTTGTATTTCAGATGTAACTGAAGCAATACCTGTGTTTGGTGCCTGTCTGAGCAAAACTGCAGCAGCGTGGCAGTGTTTGGGCCCGAAGGAAGAGAAGAGCATCAGATCTCTCATTCTACCTGGGAACCGACTTGTTTTATCTGGGAGCACTGCTTCATTATTGTCTTCTTTGCACTTCTGCTTGTGTGAGTTTTGCTAACCTCACTGTTCATTTCTCTAAGCAGCTCTTCTAGTCCATGACTGTTCTGTGAATTCAGAGCAGATGATCACAGACAGGAGCCACAGCTCCCGCTGAGAGACTCCTAGTGCTGACTGAGGTGAAGGGTCTTACTAGAAAAGGACCCTACAGCAGTAATTCATGAGGGGAGGAGTGAGCCTTCAAGAAAGGCACAAAAGGTGGAAGACAGCTGTAGGGACAGTGTTTCTGAGCCAGTAGGACTGGGCCTGGGCTTTTTCACCTCTCTGTTGTCCCTGCATCTGAGATATCATAGAGGTATGGGCAGAGCGGAGCCCTGACTCTGAGCTTGAAGCCACTGCTCCAAACAGGGTCGGTCTACTGGGGGTGTACAAGGTAGTGGGGAACCAAGGAAGCTGATGCTCTCTCAGGGACCGGCAGCCTGGGATGTGTGCTGGACAACCTGCAAATACAAACATATTTTAACCTACGAGTTTTGGCATAAAGCCTTTTGGAGTCCCCTTCTCTGCAGATGTTCAAAACCCACCTGAACACATTCCTGTGCGACCTACTTTAGGTGACCCTGCTCTGGAAGGGGGCTTGGACTAGACGACCTTTCAAGGAGCCTTCTAACCCCCAGCTTTCTGTGATTCTATGACAAATGCCTGTTCTGTTTCGGTGCAGAAGCCAGCACAGAGTGTCCGTGCAGCTACAATGCGGGATTGAGGCATTTTCTAGTTGAGCCAAGACCAGTGGTTGTGTAGCGATAAAAAGAAGTAAACAGTTTTAGGAGCTAAGATGCTGTATTTTATTTGTCCCAGAGGCATTAAACAACATGAGATTGATTTCCTCCATGATTTAGATTAGCACCTTTGAGTCCTTTTTGCAGGCAGGTTGCCAGCGTGTTAAATCACCGTTATAACAGAGGTGTTTGCCTTTGCATAGGCGAGTTTATAATGCTATATATATAATGAATACCATGATGTATATAACATACTGTAATCCTCTATGCATAATGAATATAGATAGTTATATACTGAATATTTTCATTTGATATTACCTGATATTATTAAGCAGGGAGGGAAAGCCTCACTCTGTATTCCCTAAGAAAAGAGGATACGGACGTTTCAGCAGAAACAAATGTGAGCCACAGCCATTCTTTGAGGAATGATACAACCACCTCCGTGTTCATCTACAGAAACAGAGACGAGGTTACTGCAGTGCAGCTTCTTTGTGCGTGTTGCTTTGCCAATAATCAAACAAGATTGCAGAGAAATTGGCAAGAGATCTGCTTAGCCTGTGGATACTATTGAAATGCTTTTAATAGTCGGAATCAAGCGGGAGCTTCACTTGGTGTTTTCAGGACATACAGCACGACAAATCCAGTATTTCTGGGGCTATTTGTAAGGAGATGCGATTTTAGAGTGCAAAGATTAAAGCCTGGCGCTTCAGAAAGATGTGCCAATTATCCTGAGGAGCAGCTCTCAATAGCAGGCGTAACCCAGAACTCCTGCAATGAAAGGTACCACAGTCAAGATGGCACCTTTGTGTTCATTATGGGCTGCTGCATTTTCATAGCTTATGATAACGTCCTCGAGGTGAAAGGATGGAGCTGATGTAAATGGAGACTATCACTTTGATGGCATTTGAGCTCTAATGAGGAATACAAGCTACAAGCGTATTTTCAGCCATTAATAATGTAGCTGAAGGGGGGTTGTGCAGAAAAAGCCCATTGAGTGTGAAAGAAGTGAACTTGCTTCTGCACTGCAAACTAAATAGAAATGCTTGAGAACAAATCTTTGATCCCAGCCAGCAGCGTCTGCTGGGTTTAGCTGGGGCGTCACGGTAGTGTGACCACTGAAGAGTTGGGTGAGACTTTCCTAGCTGCACAGCCTTTCCCATCAGTAATGAGAGAGACAGAGAGGAAAATCATGCAGAAACATATATCAAGGGGTAGGAGGAGGGACAGTGGCTGCTCCATCCCTGGATGGGGCTCTGGGCATCCTGATCTGGTAAGAATTGTCCCTACCCATGTCAAGGGGACTGGACTTTAAGATCCCTTCCAACCTAAGCCATTTTGTGATTCTAACCTGGAAGCAAAACCTGCTGGACCTAGAGTTTCTCGGAAGCAGCAGTGTAGAACCCAAAAGCCCGTCTCATGTGATGAAACCTCACTTTCCAGCTGTCACAGTCCACTCTTAGATGGGTCTGTGTAGGTTCTTCGATCTCAAAGTGCAAAATATAAGGCAAGCACACCTAGGGGTTGTATGTCAGCACAGCTTTATTGCTTAACAGTACACAATGGAAAGAGTGATGGAGAGAAAGGAAAGGGGAAAAGAAAAGGAGGAAAGAGGGGGAAGAGGATACAGCTACCACTGCAAGGTCCCAGGTGTCCCGAGGTCCCCAGAGTTCCAGCAATGTCCCACTGTCTTCTGATCCTCAACAATTCTTTGGTGGGAGAAGCTTCCAGAGTTCTTGCTAAGAAGCCGTTCTTTTTAAGTAGTTACACCTTGCCCCTCCATCTGACAGGGGGTAGGGGGTGGGCTGCCTACCTTTGCCTCTTCAGAGGGGAGTGCCCAAGGGCATGCTCTCCCTGGAGGTGGGTATCTTTTGGGCAGGAGGTGCCTTTTGGTATTATAGTGTTCTGTGAGCAAAGTTCACCTAGAGTTCACAATCTCTTGATTGGTGGTAGAGCCTTGACACAACCATGCGGATTCTGAGACAGTATACCATCTGACCGTGGGGTCATCCCACCCTGACAACGAATGTGTTGAGACCAAATTCCAGTTAAGAGTTTTCCAGTGCTGAGCCTCCATGACTCCAGCAGGTGCCTTCAGATTCACTTTGGTTGTTGCTGCTGTAAGTGTCTTGCGGTTGCGTAGGCTTCTTGGAGGTGAGAACTCATTCAGGTGGGGAGATGTGTCTGGAAGTAGTGGCTGGGGCAGCATCAATGGGCTTTGGGGCTCGGGCAGCTTGAAGAGCCTCAACATGTGGGGCATTTCTGGTGGACAGCAGCATCCAGCCATCAGGCTCTGTTCTTTAGGAGTCTGTAAAGGCTTGATGCGAGTGAGCAGCTGAGAGGACCAGAAGGAACCAGTGTTTTGCTCTGGACCATGAGATATGTGTTGAGTGAGCACCACACAGAAAGTATGTGGGGTTCCCACCACATCAGCTGGTGATGCTCATGAGGAACCTAATAAAAGCACAAACTGAGTCCCCAGTTAGCAGCATTCACAGCACTGCCTAGAGCAGGACATGTAGAACAGGGACTCTTATATTAAGGGATCTTGATTTCTAGCCCCTTTCAGTGGAAGATTTTGTTCTCTCTCATTGATTGCTTACCAGGAGAATACATGTGTTTATTGTTACTCCTTAATAGGGCTTGCCTGTGAAAACAGATGATGTGAAAGAGCCTTTCAATAGCTCCATGGCCTGCCAGCATCCCAGCATTGACTACCTAACTCAGATATTTCCTCAGAGAAAGTCAGCAATATCATTTGAATTAGCAGAACCACTTTGCAGTGAGTCCCAGGAAGGTTTTGAAGAGCTCCAAGAGTGTTTTGCAGGTGCAGACCTTGCTGTGAGTGCAGACCTCTGGGTGCAGTGTGGTGCTCAAGAATTGCCACTTCTATTTCTTCCCACCACTGCAGTTAACCTGATCTCTTGAAAACCTGAGCGGTTTAACCCGTGTATTGATAGACGGGTTTGCAGCCTGAATTCTGTCTCGGAAATAATTACCCTTCATGTGTTGGCTCCAAACCCCGAAGTTGGGAACTGGCAGCACCATTAAAATTGAAGCTGGAAGCAGGGTAAACCACATGCTAGTCCACAGCAAAGTAAGATGTCTGACTGCTGTACAGCCCAGTAGTGTTTATTGTAATACTCAATAACTTCGTATAAATCAGATGAGAAAGTGCTGCATTTTCTCCTGCCCATGAGAGGGTTTGGGCTCAGCTGACTCTGGGGTCTAGCTTCCCACCTTCTGCTTCTTGCACACGAGTGACGTTTGACATCTAGGAGGTATGTACAGTCCCATCCAAAGAGACCCCCTGCCTCAGCTACATTTCTGCATGACTTTACAGGAGCTGAGACAGCCTGTATAAGAAGCACCTTGCCCAGAGTAGCAGTGTTGAAATACCTGTTGTTTTCCTGCAGCATTTATCAGTGTCTGCCAAATTTTCAGCTGCTTTTGTTTGTTTATTTTGAAGCTGGAGATAGTCATCTTTTTCTTACATGGGGATTTTTCCTTTGCTTCTTGGTTGTGGGCTCAACACATTCTTTTCTTGCTAGCCAAGTTGCTTCATCGCCTGTTGAATTCTCAGCGAGAGCTGGTCGGTGTGCTTGAATTGCAGACACCAACCCAGAACAGATCTAGACCTTCATTCTAACCAAGGATCCAGAGAAGTGGATCCAGAGAAGAGCAATGAAGGACCAGGAGGACCAGGAGGACTGGTGTGATGAGAAGTGGCTGAGGGAACAGGGGTTGTTTAGTCTGGAGAAAAGGAGGCTGAGGAGAGACCTTATTGCTCTTTACAACCACCTGAAAGGAGGGTGTAGAGAGGTGGAGGTTGGTCTCTTCTCCCAGGTCACTAGTGACAGAACAAGAGGAAACAGCCTGAAGTTGCACCAGGGGAGGTTTAGGTTGGACATCAGGAAACATGTCTTCTCTGACAGAGTGGTCAGGGATTGGAACAGGCTGCCCTGGGAGGGGATGGAGTTGCTGCCCCTGGAGGTGTTCAAACACCGTGTAGATGTGGCAAAGGGAAACCTTGTTTAGTCACAGTCTTAAGCTCCATCGGGGGAGGTTTAGACTTGACATTAGGAAGAGGTTTTTCACTGACAGAGTGATCCAGTTTTGGAACGGGCTGCCCACGGAGGTGGTCGGGTCACCGTCCCTGGAGGTGTTGAAGGTCAGTCTGGATGAAGTGCTGAGTGGCAGGATCTAGATGTCAGATGTTTAGGTTGACTTGGTTGGTTTTAGGTTGGACTGGATGATCTTGCAAGTCTTTTCCAGCCTCATCATTACTGTGAGACTGTGTTTATTTTGGTGTTTGACTGGGAGGAAGGGCTCGGGCAAAGCAGCAAACTCTGATTCGTGTGGGAAGCTGCTGGGACACAAAGAGGAAAAGGAACCACCTGACCCCATTTTTTCCCAACCTTTTGTTTTTTCCTGAGATCGGACTGAAACAGCAGCTTTTGGCCCACAAACCGACCGTGGCTCTAAAAGAACACTGTGAGCGTTGTGCATTCAGCTGTGCCAGAAGAGGTGCCAAATTCAAACCCGACTAGGCAACACTGATCTGCATAATCGCTTTAATTACCCGCTGAAGTGCAATTTTTCACAGAATCCCTTGCCTCTTCCAATGCGAGTGCTCCACAGTGTTCTGTGAAAAGGCAGCTGGTCTGTTTTCTCTTTGCTGCTCTTCATTACACCCTCAATGATCTGCTTTTCTTGCAGAACGATTGTTTAACACTAGAGCTGGTCATCATTCACACACGTGAGTGCTTCACACGCTCCCTGGAGGTCAGAGGGCTTTGATATGTTTACATTTTACTCCTTTCTACATTGCAAGTCTTTTCCAGCCTCATATATAAACCATCTATAATGATGATGAGAGTCTGCACTTTCCAACCCGGGCAGTGCAAAGCTTCTCGAAGACTCATGAGCCAGAGCCACAGGGGAAGGGTGCTGGGGACAGACTGTTAGCACCAGCACAGTGATTGAAACGACTGCTTCTCTCGCCACTGAGATGGCCAGTCAGAGCCCGATGCTAAGACAGATGTACCAGTTTTGTTTTACAGCTAGGGAGAAGTTCACAAGGAGTGGCACTGACTTCACAATAGGTCCTTCCAGGGAACCCAAACCGCTTTCAGATGGTCCTGATTCGTCCATAATCCATTAGTAGGTGGGCTTTTTATCTACTGCAAGCCAAAGGCAGCATCCCCAAGCAGCACTGATCAATAAGGTCACCAGAGAAGTTTGACAGCTTGTGCCTCTTTTAATGGAAAGGTCACACATTTATACACACGTACACCGTTAGGTACAAAGGGTTAGAAACAGGCTTTGCCCTCAGCCTCTAACTTCCTAATCCCTGAGAACACCTGGAAACCCTGGCTCTCCTGCGAGTGATAGTGGAGTGCAAATGTGAGGGGTCATCTGCAGCACTGGTTGCTTTTCTGCTACTGAACCGGAGTGCTGGGCTGGCAGTAAACAAAGATTCATGGCTAATTCAGTCCAGTTCAAAATCCATCCTGATGTCTTTGCTACAGATAGCTAGAAGATTGTCTTCCCACTCTCCAAATAAATGGATTTGACTTATATTTTGGTTGCACCAAATCCACTGCAAAGTTGGTGCCTGTGAATCGCACAGCACTGATGCCCTTGCAGACTGAAATCTTCTTTCAGTTCCTTATTTTTATTATCAGGGTGCAGACTCCTCCAGCTCTCACCTGCAAGGCTACCTGGCCATGCAGTGTAGCCAGCACAGCTATTCCAGTGAGAGCTACAACAAACAGGCTGCGTGGAAAGTCCTTGTTTCACAAGTGTCATAAACCCTGCCAAGCCCTGCCCTGCAGATCCCTACTGGCAATACCCACCTGGCTGTTGAGTCTTCAGTCCATGGGATATAATTCTCCCATGACAAACAGTTTTCTTACAAGTTCAGAGAAACCAGGGCCAGCCTTTGTGCTGTGGGAGTAATGGATGGGAAGGTTGTCCCTCCTCTTAATTGCTGGTGATGGCAGCAGGCAGGGTCTGCCTGGGCTCCAGCAGAGCAGCAGTCAGGACGTCGAACCACAGCACATTTCATTTCAGATGGGACAAAACCTGAGGCAAAACAATAGCCTGAGCATATTCTGTATGGCTTGCTGTTTGTGATTGACCTCTGTGAATGTTATCTTCCTCCAGCAAGCAGCAGGTTCACAGCCCTTCCTTATCAGGATTTGCCAGGGGTTGGCATGTCATCCAGACTGACTGGAGGTAAATCCAACAGAAGCCTTCATGTCTGCCACAACAACCTGCATCAGTCTGTGCCAACCACCACTTTAAGATGTGGTCACATCCCAGCAAAGGTTTTCTCCCAGCATTGAGTCAGAAGGGTGAGGTACTGCCCTCTGTGGGCACCCAGACATGTACTAACGAAGCTCACAATGACATCTGGCCACAGTTTCCAAGTCACACCTCTGCCTGGATGCTCAGAGCATAGTGTGGACTTGATGCCTAGGAAAATTGCCTGAACTTTCCTGTCCTGGCTATAATTTGATGGGCTTTTTAAAATACCAGCCTCAACAAAAGGCCCACCTCTGTCTCCATTGTTTCACAGTTAAATGCAATGACTTTAGCCCCTGAGACTAAAGAGGAGACAACAGACAGTGGATAAAGGGAAACTGAATGTGAGAAGCAAACCTTAGATGATGGTGACATTAAAAAAACCCTCCGCTCCTCTGTTGCTCCAGAGAAATCAGTCCTGATTTATACCTGAAGAACATGTAATTCAACTACAGAAATCTTTTGTATGTGGCTCTTTTGATATTAAACAGAATAAACAATAGGATTAAGAACTGCCTTCATGCAAACTGTATAGAAGTGTACAGTTTAATACCTATTGTGTCTTCAAACTCTGATTACTGGAATTAAAGTGCTTAGTATATTCAAAACCCTGGGTTTTGGTTGCCTACCAACACTCTGGCATATTTTTAACTCTTCATTATTACTAAAAAACCTTGCAATATATTTATCTACGCAAGCAGAAGGAGGACTATCTAGTGTCCAACTCGAATGAGTGTCCAACTCATTCATTTTGTCCGTTACACAATGAGCAAACACAAGGTAGGATCCTTTCACACAGGTTTTTCAAGCAGTTTCTCAGTCATTCTTGGAATTGGAAAAAAAAGGGAACCACAAGAAGACTGCACCATTTAAAGCTTCCTAGCAACAGCAGACAGGGAAACTTCATGAATCTTCCACCTCAAAATGCCTACCTGCTCCATCGTCAGACACACACTGGTGCAGTTCTGGCCCTGTTTCTGCACCTTTCGGGCAATTATTGAGTATTCCATTGGGAATGCACGAAGGCATCGGCTCTGTTGTCCTGCTCAGGCTCCAAAACCCGCTGAGCAACTGCCTTTCAATCAGGTCCTGCACCTGGCAGGAGACACCTGCCTCTGCTTTTGAGCCTCTGCTGCTTTTCTTTTGTCCTGTTCCTCCGCTTTCTTCCGCTCCTCTTTCAGCTCTTTGTACCTCCATTTGGGAATCTGCAGATAGGGGTCATCCTTCGCACTGCTCCTTCTTGCCTTTTCTGGCTGAAAGGTGGGTGGAGGAGCCTTGCTGACACGGACTTTGGGGATGACAAATCCTGGCCGGACGCTGCTCCGTCTAAGCAAGTGGAGTGGCAGGAGACTTGCCTTCCTGGTCGCTATAGTGTTCACCTGGGACACTGCAAGGCTGATGGGCTGCAGGCTGGCTCGCCGGTCCTTCTTCTTGGGGATCAGCGTGACTTTGGAGTTCTGAAAGAGCTTCTCATAGCTGCTAAAGTGATCTTTGTCCTGAGATCGGATCTCCTCAGCTCGCTGTTTCCTAACGATCTCTTGCACGGCCAGTCTGCGTTTCCCCACAGACGGTGGGCTGCTGGGGCACACGGTCCGGCATGACAGAGCAATGAAAGGACTGCCCAAGCTTGTTGTCACCTTCACCATGTGATCGAGGACCCCATCTTCTTCTGGGCCATAGAAAGACCGGAATGAGACAGCTGCCCTCATGCACTCAGAAATCCTCTGCAAACAGGTCTTTGGCTCTGCAGCCTTGGCAAGCAGCTCCTTCATCTTTGGCCATTCTGGTTTGTATTGGTCACTAAGCTGTTCTGGGCATGGCCTGTCCATCAGCCTCTGCATGACGAAGGCAGATTCTGATCTTCCCGTGTAACAAGCCCATTCCCATGAAGTCAGTCCTCGGCTTGGGTCAGTCGCGTGAACATTTCCCTGAGAAAGAAAAGAAAAGCAATTAGCATTAATTAATGAAACTGCTGTCATCGGAGTTGAGTCAGGCAGATGACTGCCTGCAGGACTATGAGCAGCAAGGCATGGCTTTTGGAACCAGAAGTCAGCAAGACACTGTTGTACATGCCCAACACATGGCAGCTGGTCAATGGTAAAGGCTACCCAGGATCTGCCCAAAAACTAGCTTGATGTCACCAACTGAAAGCATCTCAGAGATGTGTGGAGGACAGCCAGCGTTGTACTGCCTGCATCACACCCAAGGCACCCTGGACCTCCCAGCTGGGCACACGCTTCTCGATGCTTTATAGCCAATGGGTGTGTGGGTGACTGAATGAAACCTGTATGAGGGTATGGGTGACCTCAGGCGATCGGCTCCTTAAGCTCTAAATCCTGTGGTTCATGTTCTGCCCCTAAATGCTGACTGATCTCAGGGGAAGCGGTACGTGCTCTAGAACGTAGACTTTGCTCAGCAGCTCTGCAGCGTGTCGCCAGGGACAGACACTCCAGGTGCTTTCAGCACACTGACCTCTTTAACATCCAGTTGTGGTTCACCTGTACCCCTGGCCCTTCCTGGGCTTCTTGAAAGAGTTTGGAGTTGGAATGTGAATGGGCTGCAACACTCAGCTTCTTGAAGGGCTTCTCTACCAGCTGAAGTACTGTCTCAAAAAGCCAACGCAAAACTAACCTACACAGATCCTGTCACAAAAGACCAGACATTCTGTCCCACTCTTTTTTGAAAAGGAAGATGTGCAGAGACTGAGACCTGAGGAAAAGGTGGATTATCTTGGTAACAGCACTTTAAACCTCTTATAAGGAACTTGATCTAGCTGGAGATGTCCCTGCTTATTGCAGAGGGAGTTGGACTAGACGTCATTAGAAGCCCCATTCCAGCCAAAAGCATTCTATGACTCTGTGAATGGTAACAAGGAACCCGTTTGCCATGCCCACTGTACTCTTTCCCCACAAAGAGTGTTTTCTCATTACAGAGAGGAGAAAAGGAGAGTGTGAGGAGGGTGTTCAAAAGCTGTTCTAACCAAGTACCACTTGATCCCTAACTCTCTGAGACAGTCCCTCAAAAGAGCACACTAAAAACACAGATCAAGAATAAACGGGGATGGAGATGCCCTAAGGAGAAGAGCTGATCTCAGTTCCCTAATTTAGGGAAGCTTTCAGAAAGCACCGCCAGGGAAGGGAGAAAGCACAGGGGCACTGAAGGGAGTCAAGAATGGGGCCTGGACTGGAAGACAGAGAGGAGGCCAAGAGAAGAAAGTGTTAATTAGTTAAAGAGTTAAGTAGCTGTGGATGGAAAACAGGAGATCTCAAAGGCAGCAGGGTTTGACAAAGTCCATAACTGAAGAAGCTACAGACAAACCAGTGAAGTGAGGAATAGGGCCATATACAAATGCACCCTCCTGCTCCACTAGCCTGGTTTAGTCCACCCAGCCTTCCTAGCCCTGAATGTCTCCCACATCAGCCTAGTCTCTTGTCCTGTCCATTGCCTTCCCACTAGAGGTGACTGGGAATGTAACAGGTTGTGTAGTTGTTTCCTCTTAGTTCATGAACAAGCAAGGGTTTCCCACGAGAGGGACGGTATTGGAAATTTTATCACAGAAACCAACACTACAGAGTATTGACATCCTGATCTTTCAACAGAACATTGATGATGACTTCGCAGCCATATCCCAACATCATTCCTAAGGTGTGATTGCTTCACTCTAGTGGGATAGTACAAACCAGGAGACGTTTCTGAACAAAACTTGTCATTCAGCAGAACGCCTCATCTGGAAGAGACATGGATAGTCATGGCCCTTTCTAACTGTGATCTCAAGCGACTGAACCAATTGAGGTTTCAATGTAAGCAGAGCCTGCAAGATTTCTTTTAGGGAAACTACACTTGCAACCTGCCTTCATTTTTCTGTGAAAGTAGCCCTGATGATCATTTTCAGTCATTTGAATAGTATCCCTGTTGGGGCTACCCCTGTCCTTTATGACTAAGCAGCTGTAACGTCCCTCGAGATCCAAAACTGGTACCCTGAGTTTAAAGTTGGTGTGAAAGAACTCCTATGTCCGTTACTGACCGTTGGTATTTAAAGCCTAGGATTCAGATCACAGCCACTCCAATGATTTTACTGAAGCAGCACTGAGTTCACGCTAGAGATTACAACGGAGCTTGACGTGGTAGCCATGGATGGCCTTTCAGCGCTAGGGCTGGCTCCCTTGCTGAGTGCTGGCAGTAGCACAGTCCTGGCAGTGCAGCAGCCTGTGACAAACTGCCAGTGAGTGACTGGGTCACCCCCCCCTTTACTCACTGTGCTCTCACAGACAGCAAATTTATGTGTGCCAGACACTGGCTTTAAAGAGCTACATTATGGCCAAGAGTCTCAGAGCACCTTAATGTTGCAGTGATTGACCTTGGTCACCTGCCAGGAGCTCGCGTTTTTGGCAGAGTAGTGGCTGTGACAATCCAGCTCCAACCATCTGTTGTAACAGTGCCATTACCTCTTCCCCGCCTGACTCCAATCCACAGAGAGGCAGGTGAGTTATGCTCCTTTACTGACATCCTCCATCACCATAAGTAGGTGCTAGTCAACAGAGTCTCGCCCAGGCTACTGGACAGGTGCTGGCTTCAAAACCTCCTTGCTGTAACCCTTTTCTACAGACACGTACCTGCTCTGCAGCTCTGCCAGCAGACCCAGAGCTAGTTACAGATGTTCTCCCCTGTATTTCAATGTGTTCTTCTATTTTGGCTTTGAATTTTACTGTTTTATTTGTGAAACGGATTTTTTACACCATCTTTCAATATTTCTTTCACCTTCTTCAGCAAACTAGCAGTTTATTGTCAGCAGCCGCTCAGTACCCCTTAAGCCCCAAACTACTTGTAACTGAACAAACTGCTCCCTGCCTCTGTTTCATCAGACCATACAGTGCTGAAAACAGATATGGAAATGGAGGCAGGCAATTTTTCCATGCTTCCTCTGTGATCTCTAATGTGAGGGGAAAGACTGAGGAGCTGCAATATACTCACTAAAACACGTACAGAATCTGCAATTTAGGAACTCAGAGTATATTAACTCTATGTCTCTTTAGCCAGTGCAGGCTCCTTGCTAACCTCTCTCTAACGCACAAACAGACCAGTGTCACTTTCTACAGATAAACTCAACAAGGAGGCTAATGAATCCATTTTTGACCTGGCTAAAGGTCTGTTCCCCCCCAGTGTTCTCTTTTCTTACGAAGCATGAAGATGAGAAGGTGGCTGTTCAGTCACCAGAGACAGCAGCCACACGCTGAGCATCAATACTTTTAGTACAAGGCCTGAGCTATCTACAGAGATGCAAAGGTTGTGCAATAGCTTCCAGCGACCAAAACCACAGGACAAGCTTCTATCAGATGTCCAGTAATAAAACCAGAAAGCCACGATGCAGTCAGGTGAGTTTGACCAGTCCTATGCTCTTGAGATTGAACTTCTATTTCATGTGACAGGCACTGGAAAATGCTGCACTAGCATGTGCACAGCATGTGTGTTAGTCCAGAAGGCTGTGTCCAGCAGCCCTCTAGATCTGACAGTCATTTTAGAATGATGTGCCATGAGAATTTAGCTCCAAAATGAACGAGCCAATTCCAAAGCCTTGATTCCACGGTAAGAGGCTGCAGAACCTTGTGGAAAATAGGATGCTGGTTATCACATTGTTGTGATCTTTTCTGTGTCATACCAACGTCTAGAACTGAGTATTTCAAAAATGAACAGGAGTAATAATCACTCTGCTTGAACTCTGCCTGGGGCCTAACATACTCCTGTTATGAGGGGTTGGACTCCTCTGACAGCAAACTGACTGATGTGAGCTACTTAGTCAAGGTCTCTCTCAGTGAAACCACCTTGTTGGATTCCGTAGACAATAGCAATATTCACAGTCAGCCTGTTAACATTTCCCTTATATTTGGTTTGTGTCGAATATCTGCAGCTGTAACACGTTAATATAGACTAGTAGACACCAGTTATTTTAATATTAGCTAATAATTTACATCCCAATTACCTAATATAATAAAAGCATACAACACTGGGGCTAAAAGGTGCTGCATGCTGGTTCTGCTCTTGTAGAGGCTGTTGTCCCCATGCCTTTGCCTTTCTGAGTTTCCTCTCCAGGACCCCTTCACCTCGCAATGCACACAGCTGGAAATTCAACCGCAGCCAAGAGCCCACAGCAAGAAACATATCTCCTGTTCTCAGATGTGAAGAGAGGCAGAGATGGATCTGCCCAATCGCTGTGCCACGACTCACTCCTTGCAGCAGATAGAGACCTGCTGGTGCCCTGTTGCCCATAAACCTGGAGACCAAACTCAGATCTGCAGAAGGGTTAGAAGGAGAGTGTATTGGGTTGTGGGATGTAAAATTTGTATTCTATTCTCCTCTGTTGGGAGGATATGTGGTTTTATTTCTTGCATGGGAGTGGGGGGGGCCGGGGCCGTTCCCCGGGAGCCGCTTGCGGCTGCGGCGCCAGCGCGGGATGGGCTTGAAGGGGGAAGCGCGCGGCGGCAGCGGCCTGGAGCTGAGGGGGGGCGGGCTCGCGCGCTCTACGGGGCTTCCGGGGACCCTGCGGTGCTGCGCAGGAGCCAGCTTCCCGTGCTTTTCGTTGCACGTAAGGTGACTCTATCTGGGTTTTCACAGNTCTGCCCCATCGTTGCCGAGGAAAAGAGAGCCACATCCATCGCTCCAGGAGGACCATCACCCTCCCTAACTGTCAGGTGGACTCTGATTGGGGTCCCTGAAATCTTCTTTGTTTGGTTGTTTTGAGTATACTGCTAGTGTTTATTACTGTCATAATAAAGAATTGTTGTTCCTTTTTTCCGAACCTCTTGACTGAAGGCCTCTAAATTGAAAGAATTTGATACCTATCATCCCAAACCGAGACAGAGAGGTTAGTCCCTGTGTGACCAAATCTCCTACCAATGTCCCCTGAGGGATTTGAACCTTACACGCAACTTTCCTGAATGAAGCCAGACGCCCCAAAGCTCTGCACAACCTGCCCCAGGACCTGACCTGGATGGAGGAAGTGGAGGTCTGATAAGGGTCTCATCACCATCACACATCTTTGCACCATCACACCTCAAGAGACCCGCATGTTGTTCCCAGCTGTGTCATGAACTTCATCATCGCTTTGTCTATAAATCTTGATGGCCACATGCCACAAACTCTCCTGGAGACAACAAATCTCATCCTGACAGCTCTCGCAAAGTTTCTGGATGAGGTTCTGTAGGTGAACAATGCTCCTACCCCTGCAGCATATGGCTTCACCACCTTGTCTGTGACTTAGTTAAAAGCTGCACCACACCTCTCAGAGTCAACACCCCAGACCCAATTTTCCTCCTAGTGTTTTTGTGTGACCGTCTAGTATTTGTAGTCCGTTGCTGCCACTGAAACAGCCGAGCACTTTGCTTACCTGCCATCATCAAGGCTTTCACACACTCAGTCCGACCCTGCATTGCAGACTTCATCAGTGCTGTGAATCCAAATGCATTCCTCTTCTCGATGTCCAGCCCAGGAAAATAGTTCAACAAATAGTTGGTAATGGTTATGTGCCCTTTGAAGAAATGAGAAAGCAGAGATAATATGGCACAGGACTCAGGTGCTGCCTCAAGGTTAAACCAAAAGTTACTCCAGCAGGTTAGATAACTGGAAAAATACAGATCATTTATAAGTTCTCTTTTCACAGTCTCACAGTGTCACAGTGATGATGAGGCTGGAAACGACCTTAAAGATCACCCAGTCCAACCTAAACCCAACCAAGTAACCCTAACATCTAACATCTAGATCACATTTTCCTTGTGTCCTCTTCCACTTACTGCAGCCATAAGCCTTAGGGTTAAGTGGCACCTTGCAACCAGAGCGTTGGGAACCTGGAAACCTCTGCTCCCACCTTGTGAAGGAATAATTGAAGACCAGACATGGTCACTCTGAGGTGCCCCAGCTTCTCTATTTGGTGTAAAGGGAATTCCTCCAGCTAGTGGAAGGCAGGACCATCACTGGCAGGGAACTGCCTGCAAATGTTCAGCCTGTTCCCTGCCCTGGTACATCTGAGCCTTACAATCATGGTGCTTCATTAAAAAGTAATTACTCGTGCTAGCTCCAGCCAATAGAACCAACTGTGCCAGGCCTGGTGTGAGACAAAGGAGGGTTTGTGTAGAATCCCACATTTTTAGTTTTCCATCTGACAGTGTAAAGCCTCTTTACTCTCCAGCAACAGGAAATCAAGGGCTGTCGCTCAGTTCTGGCAGTAAAATTAATGACTTCTGTTCTGTTTCTCAAAGCAACAGTGGCTGCTGTTCGTGTGTGTTGAACCTCAGGATAGCGGGCG
The DNA here is from genome assembly GCA_013397515.1 of Upupa epops. Taxonomy (NCBI): domain Eukaryota; kingdom Metazoa; phylum Chordata; class Aves; order Bucerotiformes; family Upupidae; genus Upupa; species Upupa epops. Next base: position 172,176 of record VZRI01010679.1, on the reverse strand, counting down.
TCTGCAAGGGCATCCTGAGAATCTGAAGATGTATCTGGCTAAACAGTTGAAATATCAATTAAAGCATCAAATCCTTACAACTGGACTACCAGAACATACCCAGTGCCATGATGACTCATACAAAACAGTCTTCCCTTCAATTGTTCTTCATTTTATGATGATTGTACGCTTTATAAAAAAATAACAGTCTGTCAAGCAGCTGCAACAATCACAACTTAATCACTAGGAGCTGTAAAACGAGTCTCTCATCTCATCCTGCAGTCCAGCTGAATACTCTGTGATGCATGTCGTTCCAATTAATCTAGAAACATTACTGAGGCAGGTTATAATTCATACAGAACCATTTTAAAAGTCTATAGTGCCACATCTGGTACCAGCGTCATCAGCAGTCACTTTGTGCATTCACAGTCCTGCCTCCGTTTTAGAAAGCAAGTTAAAGGTATCTTCATCATTTAAGGTGTTTTCTAGGTACTTCCTTTCTCTTTCAAAACTGCTCAGCCTTGCTGCATCACTGGAAGCTCTCCTGAAAGCTACGCAGATGCAGAGATAGCACAGATCAGCTTAGCAACACCAGAGTCAGAGAAAACCAAGCAGAGGGCTCGCTGTGCCTCGCACAACCCAACGAAATGCAGTGACTTCACAGCAAATGGATTAAATGCAGTGACAGAGTCAAACCTCAGCAAGGTGGGTAAAGCAGAAGGGATCTGTGCTCAAGGCAGGATCACGTCACCTCGTCCCGCATACTCAATGCAGAGGCTTTGCCTCATTGCCTTTAATGCAGAAGCTCAGATCCTAGCAGGGTGAAGCTGTGTGCTCAGACTGTTTTGTGGGACATGCTCTGCTACACTGATGTACAGTGGGGTGTCTTCACAAAGGTCTTGGAACATTTATAATACTGCTTTTTGACCACGGAAATCAGAGACATGAATTGAAACAATGAGAATGAAGAAGATGGAAGGGTTTTCAGCAGTTCTTACATTATTAAGGATGTTCTTCCCTTCACCAAAGGTATAGCTGCGGGAAGAGACATTTTGCAAAGCCAGGATGACCCTGAGTCAATCCTGAAAGCCCTTGCTCAGCCAAAACCCTCCAGAGGACTCCAGGCCTCAAGTGGGAGAGAAAAAGATGATACCAGCAATAAAATAACAAAAGAAAATGAAGAGGTTTGTGATTCTTCAAAATTCCATGTCTCTGGGATTCCTGAAAACCACTTCAGTTTTAATCTGCATGAGCTTTAGTCCTCTGAGGTTTGCTTCGTATTTCTAGTTCAAACAGATATCAAACTCAAAGCAAACTCAGAGCTCCCATGTTTTTTGCTCAAACCCTGTCACGAGCTTTTGATTGAAAGTTGTTTGATTTAAAGCTATAAAGTTTGCCTCAGTTCTCCTGCGTCTGGGTCAACTGGAAGTGTGTATCTAAATCATAAACCAGGTGACTCTTCTGTGAATTGAAATCTGTGGAAGCTGTATGCAGATAAAAATTAATTAGCCGGTCCTCAGCCAGCCTGGCCATAATGAATTCATTTCAGGCTCTTGATGTTTGTGAGCCAGATCACTCTTCCACCACAACTGGTGCGCTGGAAGCACTCTCCTTGGCCCTGTGAGCCACAGTGAGAGAGGAGCAAAGATGTCTGTAATAGCTTCTTTCACTTAACTGCTGTCACAGTGGAAATGTCTACAACGATGACAATATCATCTAAATATTGTCTGTACTAGAGGCAGGAGGACAAGCTGACAGTAAGGAAGCTGCCCTGTCATGCAGCATCACAATCTTGAGTTGCACCTGCGAAAAGCCTTGGTTTGCTCTACGGGTGCTGAAGACACCCTGAAGGTACCCAAGACTTTCCATCCTCTGGACACTTGAGTGTTTCTGTCCTCATGCCTCCCTGAACAGACAGAAACTGGAATAACTGCTGATTCTGTGTTCCCAGCTCTGCAGCCTTGCTGATATCAATCTCCCTTCTTTCCTGCATGGTCCCTACACTGATGTTTAATGAATTTGCTTCTGCTTTAGTAGCATCACCACTCATTTCTGGGCACCACCTGCTGCAGGTTGTAACAAATAGACAGTTTGGGAAGACAAGCTCTCTTTGAGAAGGGATCCAACAGGTCAAAGATATATTAAGAGGAAAAGCAAACAGACCAATTTGGAAACCTGACATTTACACCCTGAGCAATAAGCTTCGTTATTTCTCTGTGCTAATAAACTTGTTAAGAAAGCACAGCTTTTCTTTGGTCCCTGCAGCCTGTCTTTCTCAGGTCAACCCATGCAAAAAAAACCTTGCAGCTTGAGATACTTTCTTTGAAGGATGAGAATCTTAGAATTCATGGAATTGTTTAGATTGAAAAATATCTTCAGGCTCACTGAGCCAAATCATTAACCAGCAGTACCAAGCCCACTGCTAAACCATGCTCCTAAACTCCCTATCTACACAACTTTTCAGTGTGTCTGAGGATGGTGGTTCTACCCTCTCACTGAGCAACCTGTCCCAAGGCCTGATGACCCTCTGTCAAAAGTTGTATGAGGAACTGAATTAACTTATGTGACTCTGAATTCACTTCACTAGAGACTCTAGCTGGTCTTTAAGGTAATTGTATTTAATTCAAGCTGATACTCAGATTTGATTAGTCTGGGCAGTCATAAAGCTGCACAGGATTGCAGACTCTACCGAAAGCAGAGACCTCCCTGTGATCTCCCTTAGTGTCTGTATCTCACGTGACAGATGTAGCCTCTGAAAAACAAGGAGCAATGCCTCAAGACTGCAGCCTCTTTCCCACCCAGCTCCTCTTCTGCATCTGGTGACAAGTGACGACCAACATGACCAGCAGGTCATAACAAAAACGGCAGCACATTCTGAAGCCCTCCAGTTAACTGCAATGCTGTGGATTTGTTACTAGGCTTTCCCCAGTAAAGCCCATCCTTTCGGTATCAATAGCAGCGATCTGTCAGAGTAATTTCTTTTGCAAAAGCATCACTCTCATGGCCTAAAGTTAAAGCCAAAGCCTTCTTTTCAGCAGGTTCTACCCCACCATCGGCGTTAGTACTTAATATCCAGCAATAATTAAGCAGCATCTCTTGCACTATAGCTCCCCGGACTGCAATTTTAAGCTCACAGTCATCTCTACTAACACTACAGTAGTATCTTTTGCTAACAAATTAAATAACTGGTGTCTCCACTGTAGCTCAGGATTATCATAGACAGGGGAAAACACTCAAGGTGTTAGGAGTTGTATAAGCTTCTGCTGACTACAGTCATTGCCAGTTGCTTTGACGATCAATAGCAAGTACTGGCAGAGCGTCGTGTCGACGTCAACAACCTGGATTAATTTGAGCTCATTATCATGAGTTACAAAGGTCAGGAAGGAGTCCTTTTATAGTAAAAAAAATCTACTAGGACAGATAAATAAAAGTAGGTGAGAGTTTTTGAGACTTGTCTAGTTTCTTTGGGAAGTTACTAGAGCCATGCCTTCGCTATGAATGTGACTGCTGTGGCCGCAATCTTTTCATCCAGTATTCAAGACCTATCCCACCATAAGCTCTTAAGCAAAGGTCGCTGTTTGGTACAACACAAAGCCAAGTTTGGGGTTGCCTGGAGATGTCAAGTGGGAACAGTACTAAATCAACACAATAACCCAACTGCTCCAACCTTTTGTTGTGGCTTGAAATGTCCATTGGCGTTGCCTGATGGAAATTTGTTTCCTTCAGGCAGGAGTGAACCCTGTATACCATGAACTCCCACAAACTTCTTCACCACTGGGTAGGCATCGTAAAGAAGAAGTGCGATGCTTTGAAGAGCATTCTTGAGGGATCAAAGGAAGCCATGACTGCAGAGCCAGGCAGCCACCAGGACAGCTTTTAGACTATGAAAGCGATGGCCTTGCTCCTAAATTTTTTCCTTATTTACACGATTTAGCACTCTGTTAACCCTTGTAAGAGAAAACAACACCTTTCCTCAAAGGCTAAAGCACAGTGGGTTGGTTTTAACAGAAATAATTCACTGTTTTGGGGGAATATCTCTTAGGTTTATATGATCTGTTACACTCATTCATTGACTGTTACCATGCTGGGTGGAATTAAAGAAAACCTGGGGTTAACCTCTGCTCTCACCCCAGTCTGCCTCAGGATAAATGTGGTTAATGTCCATATAACCAGTGTCTTATAAAAGCAGCATTGGCAAACACTGAATCCTGCTGAAACTACGTAAAGAGGGTGTAGATCTTTTGCTTTTGATTCTGGCGTGGTTGAAGAATGTCTCAGCAGCTATTTCTTCACGATGATACATTTTCCCACAGCCAACAACTACTACAGACCCAGTGTGGTAGCTGCAGCAAACATGAGGCATTTTATCTGCAGCAAATTACATGCAACAACATCTGCAGCAACATTACATGCCTGTAATGCTGACTGGTTGCTTGCCAGGGTAAACATAGGAAAATAAGCTTGCAGGAGCAAAGCAGTACTGTACTGCTTGCTTGGGACAAGACTTTCTTTATTTTTAAGTTAAATTAGTTAGTAGATTCTACTAGACAGCCTTTTCTGTCTAAATCCATTGGATAAGTATTACCTTAGATTGATTAGTTCAGAGAAAATCATGACAAACTGAATGGGAGTGGGCTTGGCCAGGGTTATTTTACACAGATCTATTTCTAAAGGCTTTGGAAAAAAAAAACCATCACAGAAATAATAGCCACAACACACAGTCCTCCTAAAATCTTGTAAGAGATGAAACAGAGAGCCTTACCTGCTTGTGCAGCTGTAATTAGAGCAGTGTTCCCTTCGTTGTCCTGCCAGTTCACATCAAGGTGAGGGCATTGTGCTAAGGCTATTACAATATCCACATAACCTTGGTAACAGGCAACAATAAGACCATTCTTCAAGAAAAAATATAAAAAGAGAGTTAGGTTTATACCAGACTCAGAAAATTTCACTGACAAACACACTAGTCTGCTTTTTTGTCTTGGTTTGGGGGGGGACAGGGGATGTCAGACTGGCAAACTGCAATGGTATCAATTTCACTAGTAATTAAGTCCAGGCATGCTTTTTATTTCTGCTCTTGGGCAAGGAACATTCAGGATTCCTCAGATATACCTATGAGAGTGGGTATTACAGCATGTTACTTGGAAACTAAGTGTTTACAAACGGTTCCTGTTTATATGGCTATATATTCTACACCCAAATGAGGATAAATCAGATTTTATTGTATAATAAAATGGGCCAGGCAGGTAAGATGAACTGGACCTCCTCTGAATATTAATTCTCTGGAAAAAAAACCAACCCAACTCTTTGTTCTCTGAGAGGGAAGTGCTAGGCAGCAGTTTTGTTCGTACTATCTGCTGCTATCTTCAAATAATTCAGGTTTCCCATTAGAACTAGATGCTTTTTTATAATCATAAATAAAATAAAATTGCTTTTACGGTTGCTTTTTAATGTGCTTTATGGCAGCTGGAAGCTGTAAAACATCCAGGAGTATGTGTAGCCAGGAGGTAAACTTATAACTCTGTTTTGTGCCCAGACAGCATTTCAGTCCACGGTGACAAACTGACAGCTTCACTAAACTACAGCAAAATACAATCGTTCTTGACAAAGGGCAACGACTGTACTTGATCCTGGCCTCACACTTGACCACTTGGCTCAAAGCCATTATCTCCAGTCTTCGGGGTTACTCAAGCAGTGTGACGTGCATCTGCCCAGGGCTGACAGGTGGAGGGGAGAACAGGGCAGGTGCAGATGAATCAGTACTCGCCATACTCCCTCTTCGCTACTAACCCATGACTCAGTTTTCCTGAGCTCAGCATAATTATGTGACTGTTTAAAAGGGCAGAGGCACAAACCTCAACCTCTCTGGTAGCCCTGCCCACCTAAGCATACTCACACAGGCGTGCTTCAAACCCATGACTACCAAAGTCTAAGAAGGAGAAGCCAGTCATGGAAATGGAATGACCTGTAACTCCTGAAACTCCTCCATCACTTTCCTAAGTGGCTCTTGCTTGAAATTCCTCTTTATTTCTTTTCCCTGTGCACACACTGAGACAGAGGGATTCACCACATGACAACAGCTGCCACTTCTGTTCCATTCCCATTATAAACAGCGAGTTAACATTGCAGCATCCCCTTTCATTGTCAGTCTGGAAAGTCCTTTTGGCTTAGGCAGCAAACAGCCTCACAAAGGGGCAGAGGAAACGCTGGCTCTTCAGGATGCTCACAGGCCAGTTCTCATGTGCATCTTGTAACAAGATTATTACCCTGATTTCTCCTGTTCTCGATTCACTTTTATCCTCAGAATGAAGCAACTCTGCTTCAGGAAGAATATCTGCACTGCCTTGTGAGGAAGCTGAGATACTTCAAACCACTCTACTGCACAGAGGCTTTTGCTTGAAGTGATGTTCGTGCTCTGCGGCTGGCAGTGTTCAGATCACAGTATCACACAGTATCGCAGTAATGATGAGGCTGGAAAAGACCATCCAGTCCAACCTAAAACCAACCAAGTCAACCTAATATCTGACATCTAGATCCTGCCACTCAGCACTCCATCCAGACTAACCTTGAACTCCTCCAGAGATGGCAACTCGACCACCTCCGTGGGCAGCCCGTTCCAAACCCGGATCACTCTTTCATTGCAAGCTTCACCACAATCTAATCATTATTAGCTTTTTTTAAAATGGTGTCAGTGGCCACTTGGAAAGGACTTGAGCATTACTTTCGTGCTTTAATCATTTAATTCTCCACCTGAAGTTCAGGATATGGGTCTTTACAACACTCGCCACCAACATCACTCATTCAGTAAACGTCGGTTACTAACGATAGCAGACAACTAACTACACAGTGGTTTGGAGAACTTACAGTTCTTGATGATAAGAAGGGGGATTCTACTGTTCACTGAAAAAACCTGACATCTCTGAAGAGAGCAGTGTTTTCAAAAAGCCATAAGAATAACTTTAAATATATTTTCCCATGGAAGGAACTGTTTCACTCAGTATCTGAAGGATATCTTCACGTGAAAGTTTTGTTTTCTAAAAGCGTTTACCAGGTGCTTAAAAAACAGTTCATTCTTTCTTCTCTATTAAAAACCAACCAAACAAACTGTAAACCAGTCAACCAACCAAGAGCAAGGCCCAAACGTCAGCTCTTTCTTTGCTAGAGGCTTTTGCTTTGCAGTATTGAGGGACTTCTGTCCTACTTCTAGTAGCTACCTCCATCAGATAGGATCTAATGCCTCAAACGCGCACTGGCAGTCTGGTTTCAGCAGATGATCTCAGCATCAGCCAGCCTCACTCACTGGTCTGAATGTCCAAACCAAAAAGACTACTTAGCTATCAACATTTTCGGAAGTTTCTATTCTAAAGGTGCTGTCTATTCTTGTGTGAGCACAAGAATAAGGAAAGGCAGTGGAGAGCAGGAACTTCCCAAGGGATGACATGATGCAGTAGCACAGAAAATCATTTCTGAAGGATGGTTGTATGAAGCTGAAGCGGGTCAGGGTGTGAGAAGATGCTGTTTGATGGGGCATGCCCAGCACTCTCTGACTGAGAGCAATTGCATGAGGACATAAACCAGAGTCATTTCACCATCACGTGTTCCTCAGCACCTTCCAGAGCTGTGAACTGATGAAGGTGCTCTCTGGTTACCTTCGCCGTTTATGTAGTTCATCAGAAGGTGGGTGGTAAGGGACTGCTTTCTTCTGTATAACTCTCAACTCCATCGTATACTGAAATGTGGAGCTGGGGGCTACAGATTTAGAATGACAATTTCAATAAATGCCTGAATTGGTCAGTTATTGCCCAAATTCTGGTTCAGTGACATCAGGATAACTTGTAGTTCCTTTTTTAATCCTTTTTTTTCCCTCTGTTGCATCCATTTCTGTCCCTGTCTGTATTCTGCTGGCTGAAAATTAGTACCAGTAGATCAGCCAGGAAGCACAGCCAGTCAGTCAGCACGTGAGTTATCAGCCTTTAACATCATGTACCAATAAACAGTACTAGCCACAGCCATCGTCTATCGCAAACTCCTTGAATAATCTCAGTTAATAAACAGAACTGGTACAAAATTGCTTCCAGAAAACCACCTTTTGCAGTAATTGCCTGCATCACAGCAGTCTGCAGGAAAACACAGCTGTGCAAGCCTGACCTCTTTTTTTTTAAGAGCTAAAACAGTATAAACGAATATTAGCTAGAAAGTTCTACACTGAGTAATCTCAGAAAGAGGTGGCATTTTTCTCTCATTAGTGTGCCACCCAGACAGCAATTACTCTGCTTTTCATATAAAGGGTCTTGGTGCAGTGAGGAAGTGGTCGGTGTAATGTTTGAAAATGTAATCTTACTATTGTTTTATCAGCAATATCAGTTCTCATATTCAAGGCATGTGAGAGCTCCAGGAGCAGAAAGGTTGGTAATTGTTAAATGTATGTCCTACTCCTAGGACTTCAGCCTGACTCCATCAACAGCATCCCCTGCCTTCACTTCCTTTTCCTATGTCCTCAATGACAACTCATTTTAAATCGTAATAAAACCTGAAGCTATGTTTATTAATATACACTATTGATCAATTATTAGAAGGAATAGCTGTGCATAGGTCACAGCACGCAGGCACAGTGTCTCTACTCTGACATCTGACATTTATAGGNAATAGCTGTGCATAGGTCACAGCATGCAGGCACAGTGTGTCTCTACTTTACTACAGTCTCTATGAGTAGAGACTACTGTCTTTACTCATCTACAGATGTCAGATGTCAGGTGTTTAGGGTTACTTGGTTTTAGGCTGGACTGGATGATCTTTAATGTCTTCTCCAGCCTCATCGTTATTGTGAGACTGTGTGGTACTGTGATACTTTTCACAGACTGTGTGTTAGCTAAGACTTGCTTTCTCAACATCATTGGTCAGGGTTCTCCCAGACTAATGAAGCAGAAGAGGGGACAGATATCCTGTGCAGAAGAGACCTTAAACATGAAGTGGCATTGATGCCTTTGGGCTGCAGGGAATGGAATTTCTTCATTACAGGAGGTTGAGGCTAAGAGCTTCCCCGAAGTTTTTAACAGACCCTATTTTACTTTTCAAATATCACAAGCAGACTCTGTGACAAACAAGAAAGGATGAGTAATCCATCACATCAACTACATTAACATTTACTGTCAATTACTCCACACAAGAGGGCTGGAAATTCAGCTCAGTAACAGGATTCCTCCAAATAAAAGCCATAACACTGCCAGGCCTTGAGGGCTTTTTCTTTCCTCTGTGGAATATTTAGCATCTCACAGAGCCTCCCCACAGGTTTTCTCTAGCATATGACATATCTGATTTTTTATGTAACCAGCTAAATTTTGAAAGATTCCCCTCGGTGTTGAAGTGACAGAAGCAAATTAATAATATTTAGACAAAACAAAGAGTCTGGGATAAATCTATGATTTTCCATATATTCTATATAACTAGTTTTCTTAATTTCATCCCAAAGTCCGTAGATGAACGTAGGATACCCTGAAGTTCATTTGGTGCTGCAACACCTTTCTCAAAGCACTTTTTATGGATTACAAGAATTTCATTTTGCTCTCCCGTCATCAGGCAGAAAGCTTTGCATTCAGATTCCCTGCAAAACCATACACTCGAGATCTGCATCATGTAAATAGAATAAAATTGGGCTGGGAAACTTCTGACTACTTTCAAACTGATATTTCTTCGTGTGCTTTTGATTTCGTGTAAGGTTGGAATAGGCCTGCCCCCACAAAACCAGTCTCAGTGCGTTGGCTAATGGCATAACAATGTGCCTGGCTATGTGAGGTCACGGGGGTCTCAAGAGGGAGCACTGTTAAAAGCACATTAAATAATAGTATGATTAATAGCAATGGAAGAGTAATAAAATACAAAGGAACACAAAGCTGTGTCCAGACTGTTTGCTTGTTCATTTCTTGAAGTGGTAATTCATATATTGAGCGTTCTGTGTTCAACCTCACTCACTACTACAACTATACGTAACTATCACTTAGTACAAAATAATTCGGAGGCAAAAAACCAGAGAAATAAAAACCATGCCAAGTATTTGAACTAAACCTACAAAAACTCAGGGAGGTTTTGATATTCACTACAACTTACCACACTGCAGCTTGGGTTAAGGGAGATTAGATTCACGTTGTATTAAAAAAGAGCAAAATTTAGCACTGATCATCACGACCTGCTATACATGAATCTGTGTGTGATGCACACAAAACCTTCCAGTCCCCATAAAGCAACCTGAAAAACTTTCATAAATGGCTTGAGCCAGTTTATAATTGGTTTAGCTGATTGGATCAACAGCAACTGAGAGGAGGTAATTATTCAGGTCATCAGTCCCATGCAAAGGGGTGTTTATGTGCCTCAGAAATCCATCAAGCACATAAGCTTTAATAGTACCTGCACAAAATAATTTAGGCTGACCTTTTTGAGAAAGGGCTGCAACAGCTTAGTCGCACACAAAGGGAAAAATAATTTCAATTCATGTTGTCTGACGGTTGCTCTGACCGCCTGGGAGGGGGGCGTTGGGGAGACCCTGATTTTGCTGGGGAAAGCGGTCTGGTGAGTGCATCCAAGCAGCCACGCAGAGACAAAGAAGCAGTGCACAAAAGTCTGCCTCTTCTGCAGAGGAGCTCAGCAGCCCTAAGCACGACTTTGCATCCAAAAGCCAGATGACATGAAGAATCCAGGCCAAAGCTGCCACCTTCGTGTTACAGCGCTACAAGCATCCTCAGGTTCATTTTCAGCTTGAATCATAGAATCATAGATACATCATGGCTGGAAAGGACCTCTAGGATCATCAAGTCCAACCTTCATCCCAACATCTCCCTAACCCTTAGTGCTCTAACTGCTCGTTTTTTAATCCCCTCCAGGGATGAGGTCTCCACCACTTCCCTGGGCAGCCTGGTCCAGTGCCCAACCACTCTCTCAGTAAAGAACTTCTTCCTAACATCCAATCAAAACCTCTCCTGACACAGCATTTTCTTCCCTATCATTAGTAATTGGGAGAAGAGACCAGCACCAGCCTCTTTACAACCTCCTTTTAGGTAGCTTTAGACAGCACTAAGGTCTCCTCTCAGCCTCCTCCTCTCTAGACTAAACAACCCCAGTTCCCTCAGCTGCTGGGCCTGTTTTCTGGCCCTCCCGCCAGCCTCATTGTCCTTCCCTGGACCCACTCCAGCACCTCAGCGTCCGTCTTATACTGTGGCAGCCAAAACTGAACACAGTACTCAAGGTGCAGTGACACGAGTGCAGAGTACAGGAGCGCCATAGCCTCCTACTCCTGCCTTTAGTCACAATCTACTAGTTCCAAAGAGCAGCCAGCCCGTGGGCACAAGGCTGATAACCCACAATTGCCCACTCAGTTTTGTGGGAACCGTTTGACGTCGTTCATTTCAGAAATGCCTCTCCTATCAGTCAGGTCACGTGTAAGTAAAGGTATAGCTGAGTATCTGTATCCGCATAAACCCTTCCTTAATCTATTCTAATCCAAATCTCCGTGATCATGGCTATAAATAGTCCCAGGAGAGTTCATTTTCCTACGCCTGCCCAAGCCTGCATTACACAACAAAGAAACTGGTTGCTTGTGTAACGCTCCGGGAAGATGTGATAGAGTGAGTGTGGCTTGTCTGATTCACTAACACCTTCGTTATCCGCCTGGGTTTCACCGGCCGTCCCAGAAGGCTGGCTGAACCCTCAGGAAGCTGCTCTCAAGGGCCACAAAGGACACAGGAGGCAAATAAATGTGGGGCACAGAGATATTGCAGTGGGTGGGACACAGAGGAGACGACAAGTTTTTATCATAGGGCAAAACTGAGAGATGCAGCTCGGGGATTAACTCTTCTCTCTCTCTCTTTTTTCAATATCAAGCTATGTCATAAAAACAAATAGTTTAATGGGAAAACAAAATTGCTTGAGGTGATGGTGAGCTGGGGGTTGGATAGTTTTCCGTAGGAGACTGGAGCACGTCCCCAGCTTCCACAGTGCCCAACCTCTCCCCCCAACACCAACCATCTAGCTGCCTCTTAGTACACCTGCCTTGACTGAAGCTGGCGGGAGAGGCCAAGAGAAGAGCCTGATGACCGATAACTTGTTCAGTGTAAGAGAAGCCTAGCAAGAGGAAAACCGGAGCATTACACCACAAGTAGCTATTCTTTCTTCTCCTCTTTCTAGCAGGGAGTACCCATCTTCCTGTAGGGCGAACTCCAGGTGAGACCACAACCTTAGGAGCTCCTCAGCATACACCATTCCCCAGGAATGCCGCGGGAGCTGCGGAGGCAGCCTTTATCTCATGCTGCTTTACCCTCAGCACCTGCTGCCACCTCTACCCTGCACACAACTCCTCCGGATCAAGGGCTGGAGAGTTTGCTGAAGTACAGGAGATGGGTTTTGCCTGCATAGCCTGACCAACTGCCAGCAATTGCTGGCACCTCCTCTCCCAACCCCAGAACAAAGGACAACTTCAATCCTCACTATGTTGTGTTATCTCAGACACCTTTTCACAGCATAAAGAGGCCAGAGGCAAAGGGCATTCAGGATTACATCAAGCAGTGACACTTGGTGATACTTGTAAGAACAGCAGCAACTGGATTTGTGTTATCACATGAAAGAATCTTTCACTGTGCACTCCTCTCTGAACCTCACCTGGTAGACCCGAACACTTGAGCAAGGAATTGGAGCAGCTACAAGTGACTGAGAAGTACTGAAACGCTGATGCACTTGAGTTAGGAGATTCAATGCAATTCCACTGCAACACACACACACACACACACACACACACA
>VZRI01010679.1:146527-159398 GCA_013397515.1 Upupa epops | reverse complement strand
ACACACACACACACACATAAAGAATATGTTCTTGGGATGCTAGCAGATACAGCCATTTGTACTCCGGTCAGTTCTGTTAAATCACAACATGCACTGTGTTGGACAGGACCCCCAGAGGCCATCTAGTCCTGCTACAAGCAGGGACATCTCTAACTGGAACAGATTGCTCAGTGCTCCATCAAGCCTGACCTGGAATATCTCCAGGGATGGGGCTTCCACCACCTCTCTAGGCAGCCTGTTCCAGGGATTCCCCACCCTGAGATTAAAGACTTTTTTCCTCGTATCCAGCCTAAACCTGCCCTTTTCCAGCTTCAAACCATGACCTATTGTCCTTTGTCCTTGTGAACTGTCTTCCCCAGCCTTCTGAGAGGCCCCTTTCAGGGATTGGAAGGTCACTAGAAGGTCTCCCCAGAGTCTTCTCCTCTAACAGTGCGTTGTTTTGCAGTCCCAGCTGGTAGGTGAGCATTAGCAATGTACTGCCTAGAGTTTCAAGAAGTATTACTGCCTTTGCTAGTGATAGCAGACTGTCGTGCAGCACAGGATGAAGATGTTTATATGGGAAAAGAGGAAACTGAGATCGATTTCTCACAACTGGAAACAGAAACGATGCTTGATGAAGTCAAATCAATCCAGAATTAAGCTTCACAATGTATGTGAGATCTCTGGCCACGGCAGAAGTAAACAAGGTCTAATTTTAGAAAAGGAAGTAGTAAGACAACTTTAAGGAAATGAGGTTTAATAAAAATAACACACACTTAAAAGGAACAGACAGGTGACGTAGTGGAGCTTATTGTCATTGACCATGTGTCAAAAGGAAGTTATCTCAGGGTTCAATAGCCTGGCATATTAGCCCAGGTTTTCATTTCCAGGGAAGGGTGCTGTGCTCTGCCTATGGGGTGCCTGGCTGTAAAGGACAGAAAATACTGTGGGCAGGGGAAACAGCAAAGTTTTTGTCAGGTTGGGTCCTTGTTTTCAGTTTATTTAGACTGTCGTGTTAGGTACAACCACTAAATAGTGAAGACCCCTGACAAATCATGCAGCCTCACTAATCCTGGCTTTCCTGTTTGTCCAGCACACAGTAATCAGTGTTAATGCTGTCAGATATTAGTGCTAAGGTTTGGGGTGTTGGCAGTAATAGCACACGCTGCATGGCAGCCACCTTTCTATATCCCTTATTGCTGTGCCTGGATTTTGGATCTACTAGAGGCAGGTCACTCTTCTCTGGCTTAAAAGTAAAGGAAGAGAGATTTGTAAGGAGGAAGCAAACAGCATGACTTCAGAAAACAGAGTCAATTCTCTACTGAACTTTAAAGGGCACATCCTGATGGTAGAATGGCAGAAGCCTCTGAAGGCATTTCTGCCCCAAACCCCATGTCTGAAATCTAAGGAGCTCTAAAACATTAGCAGCCCAAATCTTTAACTACAGAGGGATGGGGAAGGCAGCACGACAGACTTCCAGTGATGCCCCGATCCTCTTCCAGCAGTGAGCTGATGCTCATCTAATTCCTTTGTCTTTCACTGACTTGCTATGTTCAGCAAGGCTTCCAAGGGCTGCAAGACCATCCAGTGAGCAAGGAAAATGTGCAGGCAGATCCTTGAATGAACAGCACATTACTGCACTTTGCTTGGCAGAGGTGTTTCCAGCTAGCAACAGAGTCAATCCAGCAGGATCCTGCCTGCTTGCTCCTGGGAACACAGCAGCCTGGGAGCACCTGCTACTCCAGCCCGCTGCTACTCAGAGCTACAGTGGACTTGGGAAAAGTTTCTGGTAAGTCTCAACTTACGCCTTTCACGGGAATAATTACACATAAACTGCTTTGGAGAATCTCTCCACTGCCAGATGACATCGAGATGTGATGTTACAGTAATAGTCTCCCTATCAGTTGTACCCCTGGAGCATTTTGGGTTTGCTTTTCAGAAAGGTAAAACCCCTAAGAGCTAAACAAAGTGGTAGTCAAAGGTAGATTGTCTGGCGGCATAACCCAGCACAATGTGACTTGCATCCAGTGCCCTCTCCCTGCATGGAGACCTTCAGGAACAGTTAGAAACTACCTCAGATCTGGACTTCAAATCCTGGTCCTGACAAAGACTGCTGTCAGCTCTTCTCCTGGCTTCCTTCCCTCTCTATATATACATTTTGCACACACCTAAGATGCAAAGCAGCCTTTTAAAGTCACGTTTTGTGCTGCATTCGGAAGCCATGTGGAAGGCATTTTTGGCACTGGCAGAACTCTGTCCAAAGGTTCTCCTTCGGCTTTGAAGGACACCAAAGGAGCCCCCCTGCTCCATAAAATCTTCCCTTTGCAACATTTACCACATAGAACACACGTATTTATGCCTTCTCATTGGCGATGTTCAGCTGCTCTGCCACAGAGTCTAATAGGATCTCCAGGAGGATAGAAATTCCTACTGATGTAGTGTCAGACACTAAAACTCCAAAGCAAGACCACAGTACTTTTTGCTGGCACCTCATGACTGGGGGATTTCATAGCTCTAATGACAGCAGAAAAGAGTGCTAGACCTGAGACATCAGAAGCACTGGAAAAGAGCATCACCTTACTAGAAACCTTCAGGTTATTTTTGTTTTCTTATTAGAACTCAGATCCTTATGGAACAATCAGTTGGCTGTGAAGCACACAGTCACGATCCCATCGCCGTACACCAACTCACGGCAGCTCTGACTGCACCTATCTGTGAATGGAGCTTTTGCTCTTACAGCAACGACTCCGACTGCAACAAGCATGAACTATGGCAAGATAAAATGCCTGCAGGAAGCAAAAACGACAGCAGTGAGCGAAAGGCATTTCACAGTCTTGTGTCTGAGAGGAAAATTGTGAAATAAATTGACATTAGTTCACCACGGCTCTTTTCTTGTTTGCTTCTTTCTGATCTGGAATGCTGATATTGCTTCATGAAAGCTTCTCATTTGAGTATTTCATCTCATTAAGTATTGCAGTGTTGAATTCATGTCAGGCCACGACAGGGAGGTAACATACGGTGGAAAAGGATTGTGATATTTGATTATGCTTTTTCACTTTGAACACAACTTTTCCAAAGGGCTCAGGCTACTCTCTTTATTGCAAGAGGTGGGATTTGGAGGGGCAACTCTTGCATGTCACTCCTAGTTATCTTTCCTTTGCATGAGGGTTTCTGCATGCAAGTAAAGCATCCACAATGCTACATGGGAAATCACGTGGAGGTAAGTGCTCTCGGTGCAGAGACATTGATAAACTACATACAGGCTATTTGCATTCAAGTAAGGTACTAACAAAACCATCATGTACCCAGTACCCTGTTCAGGTTCCTATTCCACAGGCAGCTCTGCTCATGGGTATCTTCACACATGTTGCATCTCTGCCATGGACCACACAGCAGAACACTGAAGACAAATAACAGCCTCTTTCCACACATATGAAATCAGTGGCAGGGGAGATTCATTCTCATGCCACATACATGATAGCCAGATGAAGCTCAGCATGGACCCTATCCTGCTGCCTGCTGCTGGCAGCTGCTGGCAGAAGGCTAANGCCACATACATGACAGCCAGATGAAGCTCAGCATGGACTCTATCCTGCTGGCTGCTGCTGGATTGGGATGGTTACTGAGGGATGTCAGAGCCACCCTTGCCTTCACTGCCTGCAGAATGATCTCTGCCTGGGGGATGGTGCTGATTTTATGACCCCTGGGAACACTTCCTCTCCATTCCCAGGGACTTTAAGTGTTTCATTCCCTGTCACCCACAAAATGCCCAACTGTTTCACTCCCCACTCAAACCACCAACCAGGTCTAATCTAAGTCTCCCCTCTTCTATCTCAAAACCATCCCCCTCGACCAATTACTGGAATCCCTCACCAAAAGTCCCTCTGCAGCTTTCCTGTAGCCCCTTCAGGTACTAGAAGGCTGCTATAAGGTCTCTCTTCTCCAAGTTTACATGTAAGCCCTACCTCCAGTAGGAACAGAAANCCAGAGCCTTCTCTTCTCCAAGTTCCTACCTCCAGTAGGAACAGAAGTCCATAACTTCCCTGTGGGACACCCAAAAGAAGCCAAGCCCATCTATGTCAGGGGGTATTACAGGATCAGACTCAAATATTACACAGACAGTGTGTGAGGCAATAAATGCCCAGCTGTGAGTCATTTCTGGTTGGCATTATCTCGCTTTCATATTACTCCCTGTGGAATTTGGCAGACATAATAGAAAATAACAGAATTGAAAACTTGGGATTTTCCACATGGTGAGTTTTTCCCACAGTGGATAAAATCTGAATTACTACTTCACTGCCAGATGCATGACCACAGGCTTCAGGACACTCATCCTCTTCTTACAGTATCCTATTGTGACACGCTGGAGATGCTACAGGATTATATTTAGTCCAGGTTGCAGACGTTTTGGGTTGGTTTTAATGAAAGGACCCTTAGAAATGGGTAGATTCCCACCTATGTGGCATAACATTTTAAATAATTTAAAAGGGCAATCTTCTGAGAGTAACTTTGTTTATTAAAACATTAAAGGAGTCCAATAAAGCCCCTAGGAGTTATTCATTGCTTTTGCATCCTCCACAGAATTTCTTTTCCATTTAAAAGCTCTACTAGCTTTTTCTAGTAAGTGGACTATACCTTAGTCCTGAAAGTTAAACCTAATTCCACAGAGCCATGACAGCATAGGAGGAACAAGCAAAAAAACCAGGAGCAGTTCATATACTTTCTATGTCTATTGCTAAAAAATAATATCCAGAGCAGATTATTGTATGAGCAAAGTCTGAGAATTAGAAAAGGTCCTGAAATTAATGAAAACCCCACTGATTTGGGGAAACCTGGAACATCGTATTAGCTCTGCCATCCCACCTGAAAACTATCTCATTGTATCTGAAATAAGCACTCAGCATTTGCAAACAGGTATCACAGCAGTAATTAATGCTTTTCAAAACCATAACAGAGCAGGATGTATCACCAGGCCTTTCAGATGATGCTGCTTCGGGCACTGTGTTGGATTTGAATTGAAAACGTGTTTTAAAAGGCAAATTAAGAGAACCCCTTGGGACTCAAAGACTACCCAGGTCAAGAACCAGCTATGTGGATGTCTGTGGTTCACTCCACAGATGCCAATTCTGAGTAGAGTGGTCATACTCTCATGTCAGATGTGATTTCCTCTGTCAGTGCACATAGAAGCTGTGCTCATCTAGTGAGTTCTGCTCACTAGGCTGCTGGCTTCCTTAGAATAAATATTTATTTAACCTTTCTTTAGTTGTTAAATATTTATCTTCTAAATAAATATTTCCAAAGCAGCAGGGTATTCTAGTCAGAGGTCCTGTATCACTTTTCTTTGAAGAAAGAGATGTGTTTTCATGAAATCTAGCTTGGCATCAGGAACTGCAAACCTCTCCTCTGAAGGTGCCTAGGTATCTACAACACCCTTTTTAACACACCAAGCTATGAGAACCCCATAGTTACCTAAACCGTTAATTTCTGCCTTAACAAAATTTCAGGGAAAGGATCTCAAGAACGTTGGAGAGAGAAAATTAGTCCTGATATTCCTTCCTGAGTAACTTCACCACAAGAACAAAAGAGATTCAGTGTCACGTGAAATAAACCTCAAGGCTTCTCCTGGAAGAAAGACAGCAAGGCACCTTGAGGTCACATTTATGTGTGTTATAGGCACATCCTGTTCATGGCGCCACTACAGTTGTCACAGCCACTGATGACAGATGCCCCAGACCACCAGTTTTGTTAGATGTTAAGTGCTTCATGACATCTGCAGCCAGTCTGTGCCTCTGTGCTCAGCTGGGTAACCAGGATAACTTCTATGTCCCTGAGGAGATCTGCAAGTCCACAGACTTGATTTAAGGCACTAACATGAAACACTACTTAAACTAGAACAAAAGCCTTCTACAACCTTTACTTCTGGGCTACCAACAGGCAAAATCAATCCTCCTGTTCCATAAACTTTGCATTAGGCAAGCTGTCAAAATTACTCCAGGAAACTGCTCTTCACCCGATTTCTCTGAGGGCTGCATCGTTGAAAACTAAATTAAACTTGTACAACTTTCTCATGTTGGTGAGGTCTTCAGATCTCTGTCTATCAGCTCCCCTAAGCTACAGCTGTTAGCTAATGCTGCTTTTGGCACTAAGTATGGATTATATCTTATTGCCTGTCAGCTGCACAGAGGGTGCAGCAGGTGAGCTCATATATTTCTAGTGGTTTCCCAAACATCTGCATTTCCATTCTTTATGTCTTGACACCCTCATCGTCCTTATTCATTGTTCTCTTTGTCCCATAGAAATCGTGTTCTGTGCATGCACTTCTGCAGGTAAGTTGTTGTAAAGGACATGTCCTTGTGCCAGATTTACAAAGGCACGAGTCACCTCGCACTGCAGATAGGGCAGCTAACCTGCCCATGCTCTTCTGACAAAGTCTGTGAGCACCTGTCTTATCTGGGCCGTGCTCCTTCGCTCACCCAGTTCCCTCTTAGCCACCTGACTTCTACTCAGCTCTACCTGCTTCCTTCCAATGGCTTCCCATGAGCTGTAATCAGAGTGTCTGAGGGTTTCCCTATCTGTTTTGCTCCCTTAGTCCCTTTTGTAAAACACATGTATTTCCTGAGACTCCTTTCGGGTATTTCTGTACTTTTTTGGAAGGATTTAGATTAGATTACTTTTGCCTTTAGGGTCTTTTTAAAACTACTTCCACACTAAAAATCTCCCTCTTGTGGTTTGGCATTCTGCAGTTAACTTTCAGTACAATCCCTCCCGTGAGAATACCTTGCATGAGAACAGGAGGGAACTGATCCTGCCTATGGAAATGGGAAAAAAGTTCCCAGAACTGCAGCAGATATCATTCTTAAAACTCTTTTTCTGGCATGAGATGACTTACACTATGTGCCACGCCAACTGAAAAGCAGCATGCAACAGAGCAGCATGCACCACAAAGCACTGCGCTGCTCATTTTAACAAGTTAATATGGTGGAGATAACAACAATACTACAACTAGGTTACACACACTCTGCCAGTGATTGTGATACAGGACTGTTGAGAAAAGCATTATCCACCACAACGGATCACTGGCTCCATGTCCTTCGCAGACAGTCACGGGTTTAGGAGAACAGCCTTTGACAAAGACAAACTCAGGTATCGACTCCATTGCAAGCCTTTGCCTTGCGGAGGAACAGTCTGCAGTGGCTGCAGGCAGGGACACCTCTCTGGCATGTCTGATGTTTCCAGCACATCTCCAAAAGGGAGACTGGACACGAGATGCTCTTCCAAAGCATCTTCTCATAACCAGCAACACGCAAGCAAGCATAGGCTGCATTCAGAGAAGCTTCCCCACTCAGAATCACAGAATTGCCTAGGTTGGAAAAGACCTTCAAGGTTTTTGAGTTCAACAATTAACCCAACATTGACAAGCCCTTGCCTTGACCATATCCCTGAGTAAATTGTCTAGAGGACTCTTGAATACCTCCAGGGAGGAAGGCTCCACCACCGCCCTGGGTAACGCATTCTAATGCCAGAAACCCCTTTATTAAAGAATTTATTCCTAATACCAAATCTAAACCTCCCTTGGCACCATTTGAGTCAATTTTCTCTGCTCCTGTCACTGGGTTGAAGTGGGGGGCTGCTCTCCGTTGCTCTGAGATGCAGAGTGTACTCTTCAGCAGGTGTGCTGGTGCCCAAAGGAGCAGCCTGATGTGCTGAGTCTCTGCAAACCCTCACAAAAGGCAGCAGAGAAAGTCTCTTTGGAAGGGGCACAGGAGCAGCAGTTGGAGCATAAGCACAGCACAGACACCTGAATCACTCCACGGAGAAACCCACTGCATCCTGCTGAGGAGAGGAGAGCAGGGAAACAAACTGTCTTCCTATTCCACGCACTAGTCCATGTTGTGAACCATGCCCCAAGAAAGCTCTCCTGCCCCTACTTCCCTGCAGTTACTTCCACAGTTGGCACAACCCTACATTCTCACGAGCTTTTCAAGTAGGTTTCTAGTGTGGACATAGTCACTTTATGTTTGTTTATTCACTGATAGCATCTTCCAGGATTTGGATGCATTGTTGTCCCTCCCCAGGTAATTCTTTGTTTTTTCTGCTAAGCAGCATGAAAGGGGAAATCAAAAGAAATCTAGATCAAGAAGAACAACATTAGCCTTCAGAACTCTGTTTTACTCCTTCAGCAGAAGAGGGAGAGAAGAAAGAACAAACAAATTCGGGAGCACTTGCTTACAGATCTGCGGAACTGTGTGCCTCAAAGCAAAACTTACTCTAGAGCAGTTCTGATCAACAGCATCCTGTAGAGAGCCTTACTGGGACAAGTTAACTGTGCTCATACATGGATGCAGGAATATTTTCTGAAAAGAGAAGAAAGCTTTCAAGACGAGAGGTACATAGATTGTTTTGTCTTCACACCTTCTAAGGGGTAAAACGAGGACCATGATTGTATGATCCCCGCTGTTGGAGGGGGGTTAGACTAGATGACCTTTAGAGAACCCTTCCAACCCACTACATTCCACGACACTTACAACAGTAAACTGTTTCATGCCAATTGATTCCTAAGCTGCCTTTGAAACCAGACGAAAGAGTCACTGAACAATGCCATAAAGTTGAAAGGCTGAAGAACACTCCAATGGAGTATTTTATTGCACACATCAACTCTAAAATACAGAGCTACGGAATAGTTAAGAACACAGACTCTACCACACAAACGGTTAACACAAAACCTTTCTGTGGATGAGCCCTAGGGATTATTTCAATCTGCATGGAAATGTTCTTTGCCCTATTTTCACTTTCACTCCTATTGCCTTCTCTATTGTCATGGCAAATTCCTACATTGGCTTTCATTCTGAGGTGAGGTAACACCAGGCTCTGAAGCTCAGTCTTTCTGAGTATATATATATTACATTTGAGAGGCAATACTGAATAAGAAGTGCTGTGAAATTTACAGGATGCAAATATCTGATGCTCTGGCTAGTTAAAGAGGCAAATGTTGTCCCCAAAGCACGGGGAGAAAAGCAGCAGCTCTTTCCAAATCACACTCTGGGCTCAGTTGGATCGGGAGATTTCATGGGTGCCAGGATTTTACTTCTCTCATCTATATTTGTGAATCTCTCTTAGCTGGAAGCGTAAGACAGGCAAATACAGCCACATGAATGAGTGAGGAAGGCTGACCTGCGTGATCTACATGCATCACATAGATTACATGCTGTTGTAGGTGTTGCTGTGGTTTGAATTTGAGTGGGTTTCTTGTCTGAGGCTTTGGGAAGTTGCTATGGCAACTTGTGATGTTCAGCTTGGAATTCCAAGCTCTCCTTTAGTTTCGGTTTCACTGATAGGTGGCTCTGTGAACTGGTATGACTGGTTTGGAGCTTCCCCTTCCAGTTGCCTGCTTTTTCTTCTCTTCTTGTCTTTTTTGGAGAAGAAACACATCACTGGACTGCATAGGGCATCCATCTTACCCTTGAAATGTAATGAATGGAGAGAAAGTGGAAGATGGAACCTCAGAGATCAGCAAAGGGATGCTGAGGGACAAAAGAATGAACTCCATATTCTCACCAGGAAAAGAACTGTTGGAAGTCTCCTCCCTTTCAGAGGATGGAGGCAGCAGCTCAGCCCAGTTATGTAAGAACACAAAATTAATCTCTGCATGAATTTGTGTTGGGCTGTTTTCATGTTGTGTGAATTAAATGTGTCTTGTTGTTTTTCCCCAAATCAAGCTAGTCTTTAGTTTTGCCTGTAATTTATCAGCGTTTTTTGAATCCTTCTTAGGTGTGGGGTGTTTTTAGCCCATTAACTAAAGTAATTAGCTAATCTAATCTCGGACCTGTTCAACTGGCAGCAGCTGTTTTCCAAATATTCCAGTATTAAATTTGGCAAGAAGGAAGGAGCAGCATCAAGCCAGTCTTTTGGGACCCTATACACAGAGAGTGAGCACCAGCAGATGTAGGGATCAACCCTTTGAGGATCCTATGCAGACAACGACTTGGAAACTATTGTCATCTCAACAGTGATGAAGACAAAACAGGGAAGGTACCAGTCTTCAGGCTCCGTGTGGTGGCTATAAATCGGATGTTGTGGAGTCGGGTTTGCTGCTGGCAGGTGAATTTAATGAAAACCTGTGCTTGGCAGGAATTTCTGCAGCTCATGAACAGAACATGAGAAAAAATATGCTTCTGCAGAAACCCCACAACAAACCACTGGCCAAGCTGGGAAAATCGACTCCAAAGAGAGAACTGATGTATTTTGATAAAAAGGGTGGAGGAAACTGAGTACATTAACCTCTGGATGTTAGCATTTTTACAAGTCATTCCTTCGGGATGCTCTATTTTTATATTAATGCTTTAGGGATGAAGTAGAAAGACACAAAACTAAAGGAATGCTGTAATACCGGCTGTTTGTACCCAAAATTCATTTAAGTAACTGAACCACTAGGACATTCTTTTTCATGTTGAGCTTTGCAAATGGAATATAATGACTTCTAGAATAAAATACAGCATTTTCTTACGACCATCACCTGTTAGATGCTTTGTCTGTTTTGAAAAGTAATCAGTTTTTGATTGTGAAGATTAATCTGTACTCTACATACTTAGAGGTGGTCAGATAAGGATTTTAAAAGCAGTTAATATATCCAGTTGGACAGCCCTCTGTTCACCATCCCACTTCTCAAAAAGCAAGTTATTCTTCCTTATCTTTCCTGTTTCACAGAAAAGAAGCAAAACCTTAAGAGAAGCAAAAGTTCATCCTATTTGTAAAAACAAACAGCAAGATGTCAAATAAATGTGTGCAAAGTAGCACTGGAAGCAAACCTCATGGTGAAAGAAGATTCTCAAAGCCATGAGGGAGGATTTCATTAGCACGAGTGGTGCCTGTAATTAATTCAGCTAATTTTTGGCAGTAAAATCAAGTTTTGCTCATGGAGAGATGATTTTATGAGCACGCTGATTTGAGAGCTACCCAAATTCCACAAAGAAGGGCAATAAATACACAGACTAAACTTCCTTTTTGTGAGTAGAAGTTTCAGCCCTGGTGCAGAGAGTTTGCTCCCATCCCATTCACACCTGATTGGAACAGTTAGTGTCTCCAGCTCTGTACCACCATGGTGAGGGCACTTTGTGAGGGTTTATATATCCTGGAAAGTTGGAGAGGTACAGAAGAATCACTTGGGTTTTGGGGAGTGGGGTGGTGAATGAATGGCTGTCCAACCAGGTAAATTCAGTGTTTTCACAACCCTGATCACCCCTGCAGTAGGAACTGCTGTTGGATGAGGGCTGATGCCTATGCCAAACCCGTTTGTAACCACTGGCTCTGTAGGACTGCAGGTGGAGGATTCCTCCAGCCCCGTGGCCAGCTACATGCTTTCTGCTGCATGGGATAACCACCCTTTTGGAAAAGACAGCCATGGGACACGTGCTCTTCTGTGCCACATGCACAGTGGGGCCAAACCTCTCCCGTTGTCGCTCCCTTGGGGCACACTGAGCCAAGGGACCTCAGCAGAGACGTGCTCCTATGCAATGTTGGGCACGTGTCTGGGCTCCAGCTTCACAACCATCTGTGCTGTATCTGAAGGATCTTCAAGATCTCCAAATTAGCATCTCATATGTTAGTGACTTGTACAGCTACCCCGTATGTTAGCTTGAGCATGTAAGTTGATTTATAACATTTCTACCCTCTGCTGCTTCTTCCCGCCCCCATGCCATGGGTAGCCAATACCTTAACACGACTTCTTGCATTTGCATCCCTTCCAAAAGTTTACTGTAAACCAGACAACTGAAAATCTGCATCAAAACCCATCCTTTGGGGGATGAAGTAAAGCCATTTTGTAAGAAACGTTTAAGTACAGACATCTAAGATACAAAAGAGCTCCTGCACCCAACCTCCAAACAGCCCAAATGTCAAACAATTGCCTTATTTTCCCTGGTTGACCACCTGAAGTCACTCAGGTTTCAGTTCAAAGTATTCCTGACACAGACTAGCTGTAAAAACCCATTTTGAGATTGTTTATCCAATCTACAAGTAATAAATCTTAGTTTTAATACAAACTGTAGCAATACTAGCGAGAGGAACTGCGGTTGCTAATGTTGGGCATCATTGCTCGCACATCTCAGTTGCCTGTTACCCAGAAAATCCTTCCCAATATTTCACTTCTGATTTAGTGAAATAGCACTTCTGTCCCTGGAATTAACTATGTCAGAGGCAAAACCAGAACCACAAACCTTATACAGACACAACCCCCCAAACCAGTTCACCAGCAACAAACACCAAGAGGACTCCAAACAGACTGACTGTAGCACAGGAACAACCCAGACCTCGTGTGACATTGTAGGAACTAGGAGAAAGATGGCATTTCAGTGACAAGAGAGAAGAGAAGAGAAAGAGAAGAGAAGAAGAGAAAGAGAAGAGAAGAAGAGAAAGAGAAGAGAAGAAGAGAAAGAGAAGAGAAAGAAAAGAGAAAGAAAAGAGAAAGAAAAGAGAAAGAAAAGAGAAAGAAAAGAGAAAGAAAAGAGAAAGAAAAGAGAAAGAAAAGAGAAAGAAAAGAGAAAGAAAAGAGAAAGAAAAGAGAAAGAAAAGAGAAAGAAAAGAGAAAGAAAAGAGAAAGAAAAGAGAAAGAAAAGAGAAAGAAAAGAGAAGAGGAAAAGAACTTCAAACAGTCTTTCAGATGCCCTGGGTGAAATATGTCAAGTCCTGCAGGGGAGAGATGCCCCGCAGAGAGGCAGATAGTACTGCTGAACACAACTGCTCCTGGTGCTGCCACCTCCCCAGTAACATGCGGGACAGCAAGATCCGACTTAAACCCGGTGGCGGGAACCCTGCAATCTCAGCTCTCCTCTTCTCCCAGAAACCAGACCCTTCCAAAGGGCCCGTCGAGCGGAACAAAACTTTGCTCCCTTCTCCC
>VZRI01010679.1:110401-140743 GCA_013397515.1 Upupa epops | reverse complement strand
GGGCCACAAGTGCACACTGCTGGCTCATGCTGATCTTTTCATCCACCAGCATCCCCAAGTCCCTCAGGGCTCCTCTCCAGCCAGTCACTGCCCAGCCTGTATCTGTGCTTAGTATTGCCTCCACCCAGATGGTGTGTTACTAGCTCATAGTATTTTCCATCTGGTGCTCAGTTAGGTGGTTTAAGGCATGGAACTGTTGGAGTGAGTCCAGAGGAGGCCACAAAGATGATCCAAAGGCTGGGGCACCTTTGCTGTAAGGACAAGCTGAGGGAGCTGGGGTTGTTCAGCCTACAGAACAGAAGACTTCAGAGGGACCTTATACCGGTCTTCCAGTACCCAAGGGAAACCTACAGGGTGAGGGACTTTTCCTAAGGGGATCTAGTGATAGGACAAGGGGAAATGATTTTAAACTGAAGGAGAGTGGGGTTAGACTAGATCTTAGGAAAAAGTTCTTCAGTACAAGGGCTGGAGAGGTTGTGGCTGCCACCAACCTGGAGGTGTTCAAGGCCAGGTTGATGAGGCCTTGGGCAACCAAATCTAGCTGAGAGGTGTCGCTGCCTGTAGCAGGGAGGTTGGAGTAGATGATCTCAAAGGTCCTTTCCAACCTGAGCCAGTTTGGTATCTAATACCAGCTAATACAATGAGGGGACCTAAGTGTAAACAAATAATTTATACAACTTTGCTTAATTTCATTTACTAGCTATGAATATAATTGATATTGCATTTTTACTATGAAGCTGTATGTTGTTTCTGCTGTAAATCTAAAGCATGGCTTATTATAGAAAAACATTACTCCCCAAGGCATGCTTTTGGGTCTAGCTGATCTTGGAGTTGAACCTTGCAAGTCCTGCCAGGGCCGATCTCTGAGGCTCACAGCTTTTAGCACCAGTTTGATTTAGTAAGGTGAATTGTGCTAGTTCTGAGCAGGTAGGGCAGTCTTCTGACAGCAAGAAACCCTGGAGGGTGTGCACCTATTGCCTCTGCACTACCTGGTGGGGCTCAGCATCACCATGGGAAGGCTAGAAACCCCCCCAACTGACTCCTATGCATGATTTCTTCAGGACTGTAAAGAACTTCTGTGGTATTAGTCAGACATGCTGATCTTCAGCATCGTTTTGCTGTTTTGGGAGGTGGTAGAAGCTGACGACAAAGGAGCAAGTGCAAGTGAAGAGGGGAAAGATATCGATAGTTTGTTTTCCCAGAGCTGCTCTTCTCAGACACTCGCTGCCACGTGTAAGGGATTCGGTGGAGATCCTTGAGGACTATCCATAAATCTCCAATGTGGCATTTCTGTTTTCATAGTTCTCTTTTGTCTTGGGAAATTTCTTGGGAGAAAACAGATTAAAATCTATTGTTATTGTGTAGATGTTGCTTGACTAAAATACTTGAGGGAAAGCAGAAGTTTGCATAAAATCTTTGCCTTGGGCTCTGCCAAGTCTGAAATAAGGAGTTACAGATAATTCCTCTTAGAAATAGCTCTGGTTTATTTTATTTTGTGTTTTATTTCTTGAAATGCTAGACAAATACACATAATAATGTGGAAACACTTATTGTTTGAAACGTCAGTCACTGTCCTTGTCGGGTGAAAGCTAACAAAGATTCAGAGTAGAAAAGCAAAATGCTTTTTGAATGAGAAGTTTCATTTTCTTCTCCTGGTTTTTGATATTTTTAGCAAGAAGATACCACACTAGACAGCAGTAAATGGAGAAAAACTACTATAGAAAACTCCTCCATGTATTCCATAACTATGCTATAATCCCTGGAGCATTAGGGTGTTTTTGGTTGGCTTAGCGTGCATGAGAACTTTTCTTTGTGGAAGGTTCAGCTTCTGAACCCTAATGTGGCAGAGAATGCCACACGCACGTGAAAACATGCCACTCGGGTATCTAAAGCAGGTAATGCTTTGCTCTTCCCTGAAGAACTATTTCTCTGTATGTGCAAAAATACCTTCTCCACACAGGGAATGAGCTATGTATTTGCCTCACTTTTCTTAAAAGTATTCCTCTTCCTCTGTTGTCATATCAGGCACCCAAAAATAGGCTGGTGTGATACTGGTGTGAGTAAGCCCGCTGATGGTATTTCATACGGGGGGGAAGTGTGACACATCCACGCTGGCACTTCTGAAGAGTAAGATCAGTTCACGCCCCTTCTACAGATTTCCTGCCTGATTATGGGAGATTGAAGTCTCTCTACCCCTGAGTTTTTGCCTGGGTGATACCAGTGCTACATCTCTCTACTCTCGGCACACTTGGGACCTAAGGCCGTTACACCTTTATAGATGTTTAGGTGGTACTTGGCTTCAAGCCATGGAAGCATCACAGATCCATATTCCTCTGTCCTTGGTGTTGCCCCATACCAGTAAGCTGTAAAGGAATCAGGACTGAATTCATCCCAATTCTGACAAACTCCAGGGAAAGAAACTGGGACGCATATAAAGGCTNTTTGTTTTCCCAGAGCTGCTCTTCTCAGACACTCGCTGCCACGTGTAAGGGATTCGGTGGAGATCCTTGAGGACTATCCATAAATCTCCAACGTGGCATTTCTGTTTTCATAGTTCTCTTTTGTCTTGGGAAATTTCTTGGGAGAAAACAGATTAAAATCTATTGTTATTGTGTAGATGTTGCTTGACTAAAATACTTGAGGGAAAGCAGAAGTTTGCATAAAATCTTTGCCTTGGGCTCTGCCAAGTCTGAAATAAGGAGTTACAGATAATTCCTCTTAGAAATAGCTCTGGTTTATTTTATTTTGTGTTTTATTTCTTGAAATGCTAGACAAATACACATAATAATGTGGAAACACTTATTGTTTGAAACGTCAGTCACTGTCCTTGTCGGGTGAAAGCTAACAAAGATTCAGAGTAGAAAAGCAAAATGCTTTTTGAATGAGAAGTTTCATTTTCTTCTCCTGGTTTTTGATATTTTTAGCAAGAAGATACCACACTAGACAGCAGTAAATGGAGAAAAACTACTATAGAAAACTCCTCCATGTATTCCATAACTACGCCATAATCCCTGGAGCATTAGGGTGTTTTGGGTTGGCTTAGTGTGCATGAGAACTTTTCTTTGTGGAAGGTTCAGCTTCTGAACCCTAATGTGGCAGAGAATGCCACACGCATGTGAAAACATGCCACTCGGGTATCTAAAGCAGGTAATGCTTTGCTCTTCCCTGAAGAACTATTTCTCTGTATGTGCAAAAATACCTTCTCCACACAGGGAATGAGCTATGTATTTGCCTCACTTTTCTTAAAAGTATTCCTCTTCCTCTGTTGTCATATCAGGCACCCAAAAATAGGCTGGTGTGAGTAAGCCCGCTGATGGTATTTCATACGGGGGGGAAGTGTGACACATCCACGCTGGCACTTCTGAAGAGTAAGATCAGTTCACGCCCCTTCTACAGATTTCCTGCCTGATTATGGGAGATTGAAGTCTCTCTACCCCTGAGTTTTTGCCTGGGTGATACCAGTGCTACATCTCTCTACTCTCGGCACACTTGGGACCTAAGGCCGTTACACCTTTATAGATGTTTAGGTGGTGCTTGGCTTCAAGCCATGGAAGCATCACAGATCCATATTCCTCTGTCCTCGGTGTTGCCCCATACCAGTAAACTGTAAAGGAATCGGGACTGAATTCATCCCAATTCTGGCAAACTCCAGAGAAAGAAACTGGGACACATATAAAGGCTATTTCTGAAATATTGAGGGTTTAATCCTCTTTCAGTTGTGTAATTCAAACCGGGAGGTGAACACTTATCTAATGTCATCCAGCATGGAAGAAGCTGATACAGAAGCAGAAAACATTTCATAATCTAAAGAAATTAAAGAGAAAATCTGGAAATTTTGCTGCCATAATTTATTCATATATTCAATCTCATCTCATCTGCACCCCTGGGGGAATTTGGAGTGCTTTACACTATAGCTTGCACGGAATGATGAGTCTCAGCAGAGCATCTCAGCCTGCACTGTCAAAGTGACCATCTTCCTCTTTCTAGAGGTGCAGAAGGTGAATTGGAGATTATTCAAAAGCAGCAGAGCACTGTAGATTATAACACCCAACACACGTCTTGTTTTGGCACTGCCCAGGTGCTCTAAAGAGCTCGTGGTTTAAACAGCTTGTCCAAACCTGTACGGCCAGGCAGAAGGAATAGGATCTGACTTCTAGAAGAGACTATGTGAGAAATCCATCTGAACACATAGGGTGTAGTTTCATCAAGGACTACAAATGGTCATCTTGGAGCTCTTTATCTTTTCAGAATTAATGATTGCTGGGCAGACTTTATAAATGGCATTTTGTGACAAATAGGGTTAGTATAGTCAGAATAGTGGATTTTTCACTGGCTGCTTCCTTTACATTCTTAAATACAACATGGACTCTGAGAAACCAAACGGTCTCCAGAAAGGCCATGTGAGTACAAGAACACTTTGTTGCTTCAGCATGGGATTTCAGAGTTTGTATTTATTTAGAAAGGAAAGCATACAGTAATGATGAGGCTGGAAAAGACCTTAAGGATCATCCAGTCCAACCTAAAACCAACCAAGTAATCCTAAACATCTGACATCTAGATCCTGCCACTCAGCACTTCATCCAGACTGACCTTGAACACCTCCAGATGTCACGTCTTTGTATGGAATTGAAATAATGACATCCCATACATGAGAAATTATTCTTGGATATTCAATAAAACATACTCAGAGGGTTTATTGGTCTTCATTTCTCACCTCTTCCTGAGATAATTGATCTGTCCAGTGTTAACTAGTATTTCACCGGTGTGCAATTATGTGATTAACTAGGGGATTGTATTGAAAGACAAATAGGCTTAAATATTCTGGAAAGGCTTTGTGCGTGTATTTGAGTGATTCAGACAACCTGTGCCCCAATAAGAATGTGTTATTTGAAAACATTTTAGAAACTCCTACAATAACTCCGGGGCTGCTATTATTTTCACATTATGCATGCTATCCATTAGGTGTCCTTGCCTCTAAGAGGACCTTACTAATTTTTATCTTTGGAGAACTGTGATGCTTTTCAAAGCAGGTTACCTTATGTTTTTCTGAAGTCATTGGAATTGCTGTGATGCCAGGTTAAAATAAAAAGAGACGAGCTGCTCCCCTCACCCAGCGGTTCCCCTGGGATTTTGTAGCATAGCTTTCAGAAATCAAACGCAGGCGATGTGCTAGTGAAAGCAGATTATCTGTAAAACAGGCACCTCTTTAGGAACTGTAACTCCCATTATTTAAGCCATTTTAAATCTCTGCATCTCTTTATCAGTTCTAGTTAAGACAATGTTTTTCTGTTCATTCCCAACAGAATAACTTAACGGGGTAAGTCAGTAGGCAACACTGACCACACTTCTCTGGTAAATTCTCTGCAACCCCCTGTATGAACATAGCGTATGAAAATTAAGAGCTCTTTCTGTTCAATCTATGCTGTGCCATAGAGAGCAGGTATGGAGTGGCTTTCTGACCCCAGCACACAGCTAGGTAGCAAGTAATGGAGAGTGCAGTGTCTTCCTGCAACTGATCTCCTCGCCTGCTTTATTTACTTATTTTACAAATCCAAATAAAGTCTGTTACAGACTGAATAAAGGAAATAGATGCTTCCATGTGGTGGTATTTTCTTTGGAAGCATCCTCTGAGTCTACTGGGATTTCCTTATGATTGCTTCTTGCAAATCCAGCAACAAAGACTTTAACTTCCTCTGTAAGAAAGCAGCATTAAGGGATAATATTTCCATGGTCAAACTGCTTCAGAAGCAGCAATGAATAATCAGAAGGCACTGAGATAGGTAGATATCTCTGCTCCTCAGTGGCTGAACCTGAAAGAGGTTAAGGTCAATGTCTTCTCGTTTAAAAAGTACGGCTGGACTTCCCTAGATTAGCAACATGAATTGCACATTTTGAAACCTACAGCATCAAAAGAACTACACATTCTTGGGAATCCTGGAAGTCTGAATGTTTATTTACATGCCAGAAATGTTGTAACCAAGTTAAATGTTCTTGCTTTAATGACTGGGGCGATGCTAGCTCGTGGACAAAGAG
Source organism: Upupa epops (assembly GCA_013397515.1). Taxonomy (NCBI): domain Eukaryota; kingdom Metazoa; phylum Chordata; class Aves; order Bucerotiformes; family Upupidae; genus Upupa; species Upupa epops. The sequence goes on along the minus strand of VZRI01010679.1, from coordinate 134,710 downwards.
ATCCTGAATCTCTTTGGGTTTTGGAGATTTGTCTTGTATGCAGCAGTAGCTATTTGCATTTATGTTCCCCATTCCAGTTGCATAGCACCGAGTTTTTCCCTTAACTTTAAGAGAAACCAAGATACTTAGGTTGTATTTTGATTTATTATTTTCTCGTTCCCTACAGTTTGTCTCACACTGATGAAGGAGCTCGCACGCTGAGTGTAGAAAACCATTTCATTTACTCTGGGTGGTTTGGAAAAGATGAAAATGTTCTCTGCACATAGCATTGCTTAGGTTGGAAAAGACCTTCTAGATCATCAAGTCCAACCACTAAACCAACTGTCCCAAGGCCACCAATAAACCCTGTCCCTAGGCTCCAGATCTACACAACATATCCAGTTATCCAGGGATGGTGATTCAACCTGGGCAGCCTGTTCCAAGGCCTGATGACCCTTCCCATGAAGAAGTCTTCCCCAATGTCTAACTTAAACTTCCTCTGGTGCAAAATGAGGCCATTTTGTCCTGTCCTGTCACTTCCTACTTGTGAGAAGAGACCAACCCCCACCTCTCTACAACCTCTATTCAGGTAGTGGTAGACAGCAATAAGTTGTTCCCTCAGTCTTCTCTTCAGACTAAACAGCCTCAGCTGCTCCTCACAAGGTTTGTTCTCCAGATCCTTCACCAACCTCATTGCCCTGCTTTGGATTTGCCCCTGCATCTCAATGTCTTTCTTGTAACGTGGTGCCCGAAACTGAACCAAATGCTTGAGGTGTGTGGCCTCACCAGTGCCCTGTACAGGTGGACAGTTGCTTCCCTACTCCTGCTAGCCACACTATTTCTGATCCAAGCCAGCAGGGAGTTGGACTTGTTGGCCAACTGGGCATACACTGTTGGCTCATATTTAGCCAACAACCATCAACACCCCCAGGTTGTTTTCCCTATCATTTTCTGGTGGCCAGGCACTAAGGGTCAACAAAAGCTGGGACCTGCCGCTGAGGCAGGCGCTCACTCTCGGACTGGAAGCCTGGTGCAGTGTTCTGGCAGTCTGGGAAAGGCAAGTGCCTTAATTGCCACTGTGGCTCACAATTATATTGGATTACTGCTAGAAGTTTCATTACACCAGCTAATAGGTTGGCATTACAAGCAACATAATGAAGCATAATTGGTACAAGGGCCCAATGTGAACTAACTGACCTGGAAAAAAACGCCACTTCAGAAAGCAAGTAGGGAAAATAAAGCTTGATGCTGCCTGGAAATTGTGTTTACAATATAGCAGGAGAATGAATAATTTGCTAGAAGGCCGACTGAGTTTTGTTGTTCATTGTTTGATAAAAATGGCATCTTGCTTATCGCCTGGCAATGAGATGTACAGGCAGGGACTTGTACATCGAGCTCTGTTTGGTACTGAACTGTGTTGAACACACTGATTCAGGAATAAAGAGATGCAACTTTTTTAAAAATTACTTCTGTTCATTGTCTGGGTATTGATGGATGAAAAGCCACTCTAGCTCTACTAAAGCTGTCTGCACTGTGGTGGGACTGTGCACCGTGCTGTGCTGTACGGCGCGCTCTGAAGTTAGCCCACAAATAGGAGTGTGACCTTTGACGGCGCCTCTCTTGTTCTTAGCTAAATGACAAATACCCTTCTCGTGACTTAAAGAATGTAAACCTAGTGTTAGTTTTTACAGATTGGCTTTTTGCATACCCATGGTTTTGCCATGCTGCTGGAGGGTGTCCAGTGTAGAGCAGTGAAGAAGATGAAGGACATAGAACACCTCCTTTATAATGAAAGGCTGAGGGAGCTGGGTCTCTTGAGCTTGGAGAAGAGGAGGCTGAGGGGTGACCTTATTAATGCCTATAAATATGTGAGGGGTGGGTGTCAGGAGGATGGAGTCAGGTTCTTCTTAAGGTCATCTGGTGATAGGACAAGGGGTAATGGGTGCAAGCTGGAACAGAGGAGGTTCCATATCACTATCAGAAGGAACTTGTTCCCAGTGAGGGTAACGGAAGCACTGGAACAGGCTGCCCACAGCGGTTGGGGACTCTCCTTCTCTGGAGATGTTCCTCTCCTGGGGTGATAGCACAAGCTGTTTACTGCAATTCAAGGTTCATTTTAGTGGCATCCTCCACACTCTTCACCTCAGGTGTGTTTACCCTGGCCTTGCAAATCCCTTGGTAAGTAAGAATTCCCTCATAACACTCCCAAACACTTCAGAACTGAGTTGTGCTGAGCTNNCCAGGGTTGGAGGAAGAGCGGGTGGGATGGGCTGAGTAAGGAGACAACTCAACCCAGCACCACAGTTGAAAAACACAGCAGAAGAGGGTGCTCCACAGGGTACACCTTGCCTATCAGCAGGGATGTGAGAATGAACATTAACCACTTGGTAAGTCATAGGTATGTGATTTCTGAATTAGAGCACTTGAGCTAACTGGGACTTTCTCTGGTGATGTTCCTCTGGTCCAGTTGAGGCATTGTTTCAGCAAAGTTTCTCACTCCTCTGGAGAGCACAGGGAGAACTGGCTTCTGCATGTCAATGTGTCCACATTGAAGACCTGGAAATAGGGATTATGATGTGGCTAGGGAGGCTGGTGGCACAGCTGGAGGGTTACAGTAGGGATTTTAGCAAAGGCTGGTGCTGGAAGGTATGTCAGGGGGTTTCAAAAGCTCTCAGATCTACTGGGAGTCGCTTCAAAGAGGGAGATGCACACCAGTGGGTAAACTCCAAACTCCCTGTGAATGGCAGGAATGGGCCAAGATCCTGTGTAACCCAGGGTCTTGTCCCACAACAGAGACTCCTGATGCTCCTGGCTTTTTGCTTCAAGTCAGAGCTCCTGTAACCATCTGCTCATCCAGTAATCACATTTCTACATTAGAAAAGTAAGCAAAATTAGTAAGTTTGCTATTTTAAACACCTTGTGGTTTGGAAAATTACCTGGTGAATTATGTTGCTGAATACAGGATTACTGAAAGCTTGAGCGTGAAGGTCCTTGGACTCTGTGAATCTGCCTTTTCTCCAGAATGATGTAAAAAAAGGCCTGACTGAGCTAGTTCTGCTTCACTCTGGGATACAGATCCTGCCTTCACAGTGCTTGATGACAGTTACAGTGCGATAGTACCTCAGTGACTTCAAGTTAGTTATTCATTACTGAAATCTAGGCATAATTTGAAATCCAGCAGTGAGGAATGAGTGGGCTGGCTGACAGCTCTGGTGACGAACACGTATTAGCTACAGGTTGGTAGTACAACAGGCACTTCCCCCTGTACTGCCCCATCATTCTGATAGATGGACAGGTTAATGTGCCATCAATAACGTGCGGTCCAGCATCTCGAACCCAGAACATTTTTGACTCCTTTTCTGCATCTGCCCTTAGCTACTGTTACTGTATTGCAAGCTTTTCATGTTCGCTCCAAGGACAGAACAAAGCGATTTCTTCTGTCTGGACTTTCAATAATGGGGAGCAGGCTTCATTAACTATAGATCTGGGCTGGACTTTGGGACAAGTCTGTGCAATTCATTATCAGTATTGAGCCTTCCAAATCAGGCATTCAACCTCTTGGGTCCTGATGTAATTAGGGCAGCTTAACACTTTCCCATTAAGGAACTCTGTTCTGTTATTTAAAACCTGAAGAGTTTTCAACAGCTCAGGCAAAATTCCCTAGGTTTTAGGAAGGGTGCTTTTATGAGAGATGTTTACCCTAATTTTTTTGCTGCTTTCAAGAAGGGGAAACGAGTGCTGTTCTTGCATACTGAAAACCCTCTGTCCTCTTTGGAAGTCAACCTGATGTAAAACTGATGATTCTTTTCTCCAGCAGCATCATTGTTCAGCCCTTTGGACCATGCTGACTGGTGGCACTAGCTGTGTACTCCTGTTTTTCAGAGGATCTTGTTTCCTTCTCTTCAAAGTCCTCAATTTTTCTCCAAAATGCTGTTTATACCCTACTGCAGCTGAAAGCCACCTGTGCAGGAGAGCGAGCAGGAGAATCCTATGGAGGTCTTCAGGGAAAGACTAAGGTAATTGGGAATGTGTTTATCTAAATGAATTTAAATTGTTTACCTGCTGCACTGGTAAAATCTAGGCACTTCCAGCAGCTGCTCTGAATTAGTGGGCACTCATGACTCCTGTCCCTTTGTACTTTATATCCTTTGAAAAAGCACTTTTAGCCTACGATAAAATGTCTCGAACTAACCGCTCTCTTTAAGGCTTTACTTCACCTCTCATACTATTCCCTTTTTCCCCTTTTTTTAACTAGGAAATAGAAAAATTAAGGAGACATGGGGGCTTTTGCACTACCTCAAAATACCGGAACTTCTGCTTTTACTTTCAGCAGACTTCTGCTTTTACTTTCAGCAGACTTCTGCTTTTACTTTCAGCAGACTTCTGTTTTTACCAGCCTTGCTTTCTCCTCTTCAGAAGCGCACCTCACAACATAGACTCACAGAACACATTGGGCTGTAAGGGCCTTCCAAAAGGTCCTGTAGTCCTACAACAAGCAGGGACATCTTTAACTAGAACAGATTGCCCAGAGCCCCATCAAGTCAGACCTGGCAGCCTGTTCTAGGGATCAACTACCCCCTGATTAAAGAACTTTCTTCCTGTTGTCCAGCCTCAATCTGCTCTTTCTCAGCTTCAAACCACGACCCCTTGTCCTGTTGTTCCATGTACTCGTGAACTGTCTTCCCCATCCTTCTCACAGGCCCCTGTCAGGAACTGGAAGGTCACTAGAAGGTCCCTCCTGAGCCTTCAGGCTGAACCAGCCCAACTCTCTCAGCCTGTCCTAGTAGCAGAAGTGCTGCAATCATGATCACTCTTATCCCCAGCGTTGCACTGTGGTCCTTCACTAGGAATGAACAGTTGTCTTTCCGCCCTACGCTCTATATGGCACAGATGGGGCACTGTCAGAGCTCAGCTACTACTGCAGGACAGGCTAAGCAGGCTCTTATCCTCCATGCAGTGCAGCTTCTTTGAGTGGAGGGAGGCACTGAACACACTGTGCCCTGCCAGCCTGTTACACAATTTGTGAGACATCTGTGGATTACTGGTGTGAGGATGCTCCGTTTACGTAACAGCACCCAGCTTTCAGGCAGCGTTTCCCATCAGCAGGTATTAAAGCCTGCTACAGGGAAAAAGAGGTCAGTGTTATCATGCAGATTTACTCGCTCTCTGCCTGGCTTTGAGGAAAGAGTTTCTTCATGGTTGGAACAGTGGTAAATGACAAGACAGCTTGTGCAAAGCTGTAAAACACTTCACTGTGCCTGAGCTGAGCAAGGCTCATCTACTTAGTGCTGAAGAGCTGTGTCTGAAACTGCCTGAATTAGCTTTGTGTAACCCTCCAGACATAAAATTAAATACTATTAATTACCTGTCTATCTCTGGCCTCTTCAGTTGTGGGCTGCAAAAGGAGCAGTCCCTACAGCTCCACTTGCTTACTGTGTCCTGTGAGCTCGTCTTTAGTTCCCTGTGTTTTGTGTGTGTGTGTGCACAACTGGGCAAGCTGGGATTTCCAGAGCTGGCACAAGCTGATCTTTGAACACCTTTTAGACAAAGTGCCTCAGGACAAAGTGAAGTCAAAGTGAAGTTTGGGAAGAATATTCTGAGGCACATCACAGCAGAGCTTCAGATCCACTCTGGCACTGGGTGCAGGTCTTACAGTTGCCACTGCTGTTTCAGTGTCTGTAAAGCTCAGATGTCCCGTTTTCACAGGTCCTCTGCTTTAGTTCTGCCCCTATAAAATTAAATAACAGCTCTTTGTTTCTGCAGCTTTTCCTGTGTTTTGCTTTTTTGATCTGTAATCTCTTGAGAGTAGAATCTTTGTCTCGAACACACACCGGTTGTCTAGACCCCAGTGTTACACCAGAAATCTCGGTAGCTTCAGTCTAAGAAATGTATGCTGATATAATATCATTGCAGCTGCTTTGATCAGCACGTCACAGCACAATGAAAGAAAAATAGATCTCAGAAGAGGAATGTATCTCATAGCAATGATCACTTGTTTGACCTTAATCTGTCATTGGCAAAGCTTTCAGACCGCGTTGTATTAGCAGATGGATAATCAGCTCCAGCTGAAATGACTTGCACAGTTAAGTAGTTTATTCTCTCATTTTCCTACAGTGAAAGTCTCTAAGAACTGGGCTGTCATAGGAGCACTCACATCCCTTCCTGTGTAAAAGTGTTTGGCTTCTTGTTTGGACTGTTTGAGCATGAAGCCAAAGCGCTGTCGTCTTCTCCAGTGGTCTGTGCAAGTAACAAAAGCTGGAGCTCTCTCATCACTGCTTTCCTTCCCGGGGAATTCTGGCACAGAAGTGCAGCACCTCATTCAGAGTGATGTGAAGAGGGAGGTTTTTCCAGACTTCACTAGGTTTTGGATCATCTTCAGGGTGTTTTTTCTTCTGTGAGGCTGGACTTTGCATAAATCCACAAGCAGTGGCATTTTCTTAATGTCACTAAGAGCAGTTTGGCCAGGATGAGCTCAGCTGACTTCATTCAGAACAGAATTGCACATGGCATGTCCTGAGGGACATCAGGCATCGCTGTGTCTGTTACTCTCCATGCTGCCATCCCAACAAGCCTAATTAGTTGTCTAGCAAAACAAGGTTTTGTGACACTGTCTTTCTAAATGTTCGATCTTGGAATAATTCTCTGGAATATTTCATGTTTATGGAGTGAACAAAGTGTTTTCTCCTCAGTGTGGTGAGTGAAGCTCCTGTTGTCGAATGACAAATGGCCCAGTTTACCCAAAGGCACGGTGTGGGGGAGATAAATGAGGGAAACTGGACATTGATGTTGCAGTTATTATATGGTAAATCTAGTGAAGAACATATTATTCTAGTCTCTTAAAGAATTATATCAGCCAAGGGGCCAGCTAAGAAAGTAAAAAAAATCTCTTTTCAGGAGAAAGAGGATCACACTGAGTACTTGAGAATAACTGTGCTGCTACTCACTTGATGGATTAAGCCAAGGTTAAGGTAACACAGCTGATCCCACAGCTGCTGAGGGACACGGGAGGGAGGTCTGATGATGCCATTAGTCACTGTACTGCTCTCGGGAGAGCAGGAGGAGTGTGCTTACTGTAACAGCTGTACATCTCTATCCCAGCAGTCAGGCAGGCTCTGTGCTCTCAGTGCCTTTGGCACAGAAGGGAGTAGAATGTGCTCCCGCAGGGTGAGTGAGGTTTTGACAAGATGCCTAAATTCCTTATGAATCAGAGTTCCTCTTGCTTTAGGACTCATGGGTATAGACCCAAGTGTCCTGCATGGTGAACCTGTATCCAGAATACCTGGACTCCGACCAGTAGGGCAGTTCCACCACTGTTTCAAACGTGAGCAGTGCTTTAGGCCAAGGCTGTGCTTTGAAATATCCCACCTTGATTATTTTTGCCACTACTACCCTCTTTCTTTTGGTGACATTAGTCTCTGCCTCGCTGGAGGGGTAAGCTGTTACACAGTGAGTGGTGTCATTTGGTTTCTGAGGTCTTGACATCTTGTTTCTTCGCACAGGCTGTGTTATGGCACGGCTGTGTTAGTGCTGATATCCCACTGGTCTTGGAATAATATCATTAGAGGGCTCAACATAATAAAATGCACCAAAGGCCAAGGGATGTGAAAAGCTAAGTGTCTGACATGTGAGGAAGGCTTCAGTGCATAGGAGCTGTGCTCTCTGTGCTCCATGGAGGTTAATTATCTCTCAGGCAAAAGTAGTGCCTCTGAAGGGCACGTTCCCCAGGATGTTAAAATGCTTCCCTGTTTAATTGGGTAACTGATTCCCTTTAGCAAGGAAAATGGCATCAGTTGTAGCTGGAGATTCAGGAAGTAAAAGAGATGATGGAACAGCTCATTAGACTGTGACCTTTGGCTTGGCTTCAATGGGCAGAGAAGGTGGAAGAAGTAAAAACTACAGAGGTGGGTCAGGGGAAACGGGAAGGCAATCCTGACTTGTTTTGAAGTCAAGGTGGTGAGACAAGAATAGTTTGACTTATCTAAGGTACATCCTTGCTAATATTTTAGGGCAGATGAATAATAGGGGGATGTGGGGTTATTTGATATAAAAAAGGAAGTTGTTGAAGGACAACTTAATGATTCTAAGAAGTAAGAAAAGCAAGGTTGACATCCGTGCAAAGAAAAGGAGCAAGTTTGCCTTTTGATTCTAATGTGAACAGGTTAGACCAGTGGAAAGGCAAGCACAGCACTCACTGATCCTCCTCTAGAGTGCTCTTCCCTTCTAGTCTAAACACAGTTGCCTGATTTTAACTACACTACTGAACCATTCTCTGGTAGTTGGAGTAGTACTGGAGTAAATACAAGTCATTCCCTGGTTTGAACTGCTTGAGGATTATTTCCCGTGAGGGTGCTGAGATGCTGGAACAGGTTGCCCAAGGAAGTTGGGGCTGCCCCATCCCTGGAAGTTTTCAAGGCCAGGTTGGATGGGGCCCCGAGTAACCTGATCTCGGGGAGGTGTCCCTGCCTCTGCAGGGAGGTTGGAACTAGATGATCTGCAAGGTTCCTTCCAGCCCTAGCCATTCTATGATTCTATGATCTGTCATGGCAGAACCTGTGGAGTAAGGAGGTGAAACTTGGCACGTAGCATCTGACACAGAGAGGACAATTTGCCTTGAGTTTTGCCCCAACTAAAAGTCATGCAGTCTCTGCATGACACAGAGAGGACAATTTGCCTTGAGTTTTGCCCCAAGTAAAAGTCATGCAGTCTCTGGTGTAACTTGATTCTTCCCCATTTGGATCATTTGCTTTTTCTGAGCCTTGTTTCCAGCTATGAACATGCGAGTAACTGCAATTCACAGGGGTGTTCAAGAAATACACGGATGCTGAAGCATCACGAACATCTGAAATCTAATACCAAGAATGCTGGTTCTACCAACCAGATTAATTTTTTCCAACTGCATCCTGATGCCGATGCTATTTCTCCACAGAGTTCCTTACATGTTTAAGGAAGCATAATAGAAATCAAATATAACCAGAGATCTCTGAGCAGTTTGAGCCTTTCTTTTTTTTTTTTCCTCTGTTTTCAATAAGGCAACTGACAATTCAGTAATACATAGTCATTACAGCCTTCCACGAAAGACAGGAGATCGATTTCAGCTTTAACGAAGGAGCAAAAAAAAATGTTTGTTGTCAAATACTTGTAAAACACTCCACAAAGGACAGGCTACACAGGCAGCTAAGGCCCTTTGTTTCTTGGCAGAAGCCCTGGAATGTGAAGGGAAATGGCTTTTATAATAGAAGAACATGTTATAGGAGAAGTCTTTCCCAAGCAATTCCATTCTCTCACAATAATGCTTTCAGGAAAGATAAGCTGATGAAAGTCTTTTGGTCAGGAGCCTATTTTTAGTTAAATACCCTAAGGATGGCTCTGAAGGAGAAAACATCTTACTCACTTGGTTTTAAAGGCTGTCGGTAAACCCTGAATGATTCACATGATCAAAAAAGCTGACTTTGTGAATCAATCCTAACTAATCCCAGTCTGAACAGGCAGCTGTGTGGAGGGCTTATAAAGTGGGCTAAGGAAACTTTCCCAGATGCACAGAAGCCTGAGGACTGGAGAAACATCTATATTCCTGCTTGTCCTGCCCTCACGCTCCCCAACAGGTATTTCAGACAGGCACCACTTTGATGCAGAGCAGCTATTCTTAGGCTGCTGTGTTTCAGCTCCCTTGGGTTTCACCTTTTTCATATTCAGCTGTTGTTTGGGTCTCAAATACAAGCAGTTCAAGTACACTCGCCAGCTTTTATGATGGGCAGTTCAGCATATCGGGGAAACCCATCAGGCTGCCTACATCAGGCTACATCACATAAAGTACTTCTGTATGAATATACAGAATGTGTTTGGAGGTTATTCGCACATGGTAAAGGTGTGTTTTGGTTAAGATGCACACAAACACCTCTACGAACAGGTGTCTGGAGATTTTAGTAAGATATTCTTGGGTGCAGCCAACAGGCTCTTCAGTCAGCTTGGGTTGGAAGCGACCCTAAAGGCCATCTAGTTCCAAACCCCTTGCCATGGGCAGGACCACCTCCCACTAGACCAGATTGCTCCATGCAACCTGGCCTTCACCACTTCCAGTGATGGCATATCCACAACATCCTTAAGGAACCTCTTCCTGAGTCTCACAACCCTCACAGTGAAGAACTTACATTTAATCTCATTCTACCTTCTTTCAGTTTAAAGCCATGACCCTTCATCCTATTGCTACAAGTGCTTGTAAAAAGTCCCTACTCAGCTTTTTTGTAGGCCTCCCTCAGACACTGGAAGGCCACAATAAAGTCAACCCATAGCCTTTTCTCAAGGTTGATCAACCCTGACTCCCTCAGCCTGTCCTAACAGCAGAGGTATTCAGACCACTGATCATCTGTGTGGCCTTCTCTAGACTTGCTCTTAATTCTGCTTTATGAGCTTCTGCACCTTCAGGAAACAAGGTCCAGGATCACTGGGTTTGTCTGGGATCACTGAGAAAGCATAGGGTATCTGCTGCTGCCAGACTCAAGGGCTAAAGGCCCTTGTGGACTCAAGAAAGCTCTAGAATCTTCTAATCAACATGACTGGGTGCCCTTGAGCCAGGGTGCCAGAAGCTTTTGTTGCATCTGCCTCAAATTAGGGAGGGTGAAGCATCCTTTAGCTGGTACTCAAGAGAAGACCATATAAGAGCCACGGCTGAGCCCCGAAGAGGCAGCAGTTTGTGCAGCAGAGTGTAAGGAAGGGGATCTCAGTTTGCACTGAATTTTGTGACAGTCTCAGTTATGGTGGTGACATGCTATAGGGTGGTCTCCCAGCAGGGGTTGAAGCAGCTGTCCTTGCTAGGGCAGAGACTTTGATAAACCCTGGATAGCAGATGGAGCCCTTCAAGTCATGGGCTGCAGGAAATTCTCTCTGATGTGTGGTGAGACAGCCTGCTGTCCCACAGGATATGTGCTATCTTTGAGGAACTGTGCTGCCACGCAGAGGAGTGAGAGAAAAGAAAGTACAGCGCTGAGAGGATGAAAGGGAAGATTATTAATGAGGCCTTCTTTGAGGCACAGCAGCTTGAAGAACCCCATATGCCAACAGCAACAGAGAAACAGGCGATGCCTACCCCTAATGTTAAGGAAAGTGGAACTGATGGAGAATGGGAAGGATGGAAGCTGATGATCCTGGCCTTCTGCCCCAACAAAGGACTTGTAACTGCAGCGTATGTTCACGAATCTCAAAGTTGATGAGGACTCAAGCAAAGAGTCTGGTCTACCTGACCCTAAACCATGTGAAATTACCTGGTAGAAATAGTGAGTCTATGTGAAGAGATGACTCCCTGCTGCAGGGGACTGGGGCACTTATCTGTTGGCCTGGCCTCTCATCTAAACTGGTTTGCTGCCTGCTGGGGGCCAGGATTGTGGCTACTGTGAAGACAGTGATGAAAGTTCTCAACTCTCTGACTACTATCCCTTGCTGTTATTTAGTATGGATACAGATGATACTGCCAGGGAAACCTGGATGGTATCAAAAGTGACTACAGAGCTCTAGGGGCAGCAGTCAAAGGCAGGGGAACCAGGTGGTAGCTAATATCCTTCTGGCGAGGGGAAAAGACAGGAGGAGGAGGAGAAAGGTGTTGATTACACAGGTCAACCGCTTGCTGCAGAGCTTCTATGGGCAACAGCAGTTCAGGTTCTGTAATAATGGGACCAACTTAAACTTCCAACTGGTCTCGTGGATGGGGAAGGGCAGTGTCTAATGTTTGCCTAGACTTCAGTAAGAGTGTCAGCAACTGATGAAGTAGGGGCTGGACAAGCAGACAGGGAGGCAGATTGACAAACTGGCTGAATGGTAGTGCCTAGTGAGCGGTGCAAAGTCCAGCTGGAGGCCAGCAATTTGTGGTGTCACTGTCTTGACTGAGGAATGGGATCGGATTATCTCCAGAGGTCCTTCCGACCTCAACCCTTCTGTGACGTTCCTTGTCACTGCCACCAGGCTTTCTGGCGGCAAGACTAGAAAGGTTGTCACTGTTGAAGTCCAGCTTAAGAAGGAAAATTAGCTCTATCTCGGCTGAAACCAGACAAACACATGAAATATTATTGTGCTGTTTCACAATTTTATTTCACTTGCAGAGTGCTACCTTGAGACAATGCTCTAACGAGACTGTGCTCATTACAGATGGAGCTGTCTGAGCCCATTAGTTGTACGGAGAAGGATGCGTCTGAAAAACAGTCCTTGGAGCATTAAACAGCACTTTGCAGATTGCAGCACAAGTGCAGAGCTGACTGCAGAGGTACAGCCTCCCATGTAATGCGCTGTAGACGGCCACTTTGCATCAACAGGGCAGCACTCGGCAACCACAGTGGTTTGGCCTTTGTTCCAAGAGTTAATAGACTCCATCTTGTGGAGTTAAACGTGTAACGTTAATTGATTCAACAGCTGGAAGGGAGGTCTCCGTTATGTGTGGCTAACTTGGCAAGCTGGCTGTGCACCCGCTCAGCCTAAAAATAGAGGTGGCCGTATTGTCATCGCTGCTGTGCCTGCATTTGGGGCTGGCACATGGGCTCAGCATCAGCAAACGGAGCCAAGGCAGGGGAAAAATGCTTCGCTCAGAAGCAAAATTGTAAACTGTTTTAAATTCAACTTCACATTATTAGGCTCTGAAATTTTTCTGATGAAGGTTAATGCAGTACTTGGATCTTAGCTTCCATTGAAGACAACTTTTTTTTCACAAGTATTGACAAAATAATCCCCACAGTAAATAAGAAATCTATCGAGTTACTTTGAATAACTTTGAGTTACTAACAGCATTACTTACTAATAGCATTACTTACTAACAGCATAATGAGTTCTCCCAGTCCACACTAATGTTATTTATTTTCTGTTTAGAAATACAAATAAGACCTTTCCACTAGCTACAAGCCTTCCTGTCCTCAAAGCTCCTCAAGAAAATCACGTTTGGATTGGGAGGCAAACCATGCTTTAATCTGCCCAAGCAAAGCTTGTAGCACAGGAGCAGACAAAGGTTGAATGCTCTTCTCCCAGGTAGCTCTGATTTCTCTTTACCCCCAGTCCAGCCTGATGTATGCAGTAGAAGTCCTGCTCACCAAGTCTTCAGCAAAAGATGGCTGGGGTACAGCTGAGGAGCAGGCTGACAGTACTGTGACACACACCTCACTCACTTGCAGAAGTGATGCAAATATTTATTTACTGTGCAGGTGGTTACAGAATTAGAAAAGAACTGGGTAAAACGTGTGCTTTCTTTATGGGTATTTATGGTGGTTTTATTCACACAGATGCAAGGGGAGGTATAACCTTCCTGCACCTGAAGCAATGCGCTCAGGGGAGCTCTGATCAGACACAAATGAATTTGACTCTGCTGACCAGCCATATCACTGTCTTCAGCACAGCCTGATGTCTCTCTGGCTCTGTTCTCTACTTGTCAAGTAAGATTAATTGCAGCCAGATTTTCCTTCCAGCTACCAAGATTAGAAGGGTAAAGCCAAGCACGTCTGTAAGATGCTCGGGTGGCACATTGTTAAGGAGCTGATTTGCTGGTTTTGGGGAAGTCTCTCTTTAGAGATACTTTATGTCAGGCAGGAATGTCCCTGATCTCCTGTGACCCTTCTCCATTAGGGATACCAAGAAGGTAATCTCATTAGCTAATCTGGCTCGCAGCATCTTTGCATTTTACCTGCACAGTGTGTTGCAGAGTAGCAGTAAGACCTGTCACAGGGAACACGGGAAAGAACCCTCATGTCTATGCATGGTTTGATTTTGGGCTTTGCTTTTTTAAAGTGTTGTTTTTCTTTCTCCCAAAGATCTTTCCCTGATGCTGCTGCTAGGTTTCTGTAAGAAATGAAAGGTTTTCGGTGATTGGTTTGTTTATTTGCTCTCAGGTTTCTTCTCTTGCAATTAAGGTTTTCTCTGACATCATCCTCCCCCTCCACACCCGTAACAAAAGCATGATATTGCCTGGATAATACTGTCCTCTGGAGTTCAGACATATAGGTATAAAAACACTGTGCTCTGACCATCACTCAAAAGCAAGGGCTTCCACGCGCAGCCTGAGTGTAGGAAGCCTTGTCCCAACAAGTGTTTCATGGTGGTCAGCATAAATGTGATGCCCTTCAGGTAGGTGGCATCCTGAGCACAGGGATGAATGCTGCTGTCAGGTCTGTACATCTAGTGCTGGAGTTTCCACAGCCTCTCTGAAGTAATTTTATTCCAGATCCTTCCTTTTTAAAGGACAGTTGCCAATCAGATACAAACTCACTTCCAGTAGGATTCTTACAAGCACTTGGCAGAACTTGCAGGATTCCTCGTAGGTCTTGTTCGTTAGTTTCCCATCCATACAGTCCTGCACGGTGCTCAGTTAGTGCAGTCTGCCACAGGCTTGTCTTCAGCTTTAGACCCACTGTAATCCCCGGAACCTTTTCTCACAGTTATTTGATCCTGATTCATAATCAAAACATTGATTATTCCTACCCAAGGGTTTTGTTGTGACAAAACGTCATCCTTTATTCTTTTATTCTTCAATTTATCAACTTTAAATTCCAAAGGCTGCTACTGGGATGTTTGGGGAAAGAGGTCAAACAGTGCTAGACTGGACACGGTGAATATGGTCACAGTATCATCCCATCCTTAGGAAACGGGTGGAAAAAATGCAACAAAAAGAGTCCAGACTTTGCATGGTGCAGTGACTGTTCTGCACTCACGGCAGAAGGGGAAAGTTGTTCTTTCTTAGTTTAAAATCTAAAAGTTCATCATCGGTAGTTGAGTCCTACTTCTGCTCCGGCTGCCTGGGCAGCCAAAGGCTCTTCCTAGGATGTCAGGCAGGTAGTGCCCGGTTGTGCTCCAGAAAATGTCAGCATGGCTTTTCCTGGGTTGGAAGGGACATCCAAAGCTCATGAGACCAACTCCTCTGCAGTAAGCAGGGACATCTTCAACTAGATCAGATTGCCCAGAGCCTTGACAATACTAGTCTTGAATATCTCCAGGGATTTGGCCTCAACTACCCACCTGGGCAACCTGTTCTGGTGTTCAACCACCCTCCCACTAAAGAACTTCTTCCTAACATCCAGTTTAAATGTACCCTGCTCTGACTTGAGACCACTGCCCCTTGTAACTCAATAGGGAAGCAGTGGAGCCTAGAGAGGTGCCCAGGGGGATGGTGGAGTCACTGTCCCTGGAGATGCTCAACAACCGTGTAGACCTGGCACTTGGAAACAGGGTTTAGTGGGCATGGTGGTGCTGAGTTGATGGTTGGACTTGATGATCTTGTAGGTCTCTTCCCACTTTAATGAATCTACAAAGCAAGGCTTATTTGAAGCTAAGTATGCCTTTTGCTTTGCTAGATCAGGACCTTAATCTTTAGACAAGATGGAAACAAGATTAACTGCAGCCAGATTTTCTACCTCTGGTGAGAAGGGTAAACCAACCATTTATTGGTTTTCCACCTGCATGTGGCTGAGAGGACAGAGCAGACTGTTACCAAAGTTCTCTACTGGCCTTAGGCAAGGGGCTTTTCATGAAGGCAGTCATGGAAAGTAAGTGGAATAAAGAGGCTGTACTTTTTAGCCTTGCTTTCAGTAGGAAAACTCTATCTTCACAGGCAGCTGTGTATATTGGCCAGTGATTCCAGTATTTAGCAGTGGTTAGATTGGCCTATTTGTTTGGAAGCCTTTAACAGTCTGGTTGAGCTCATTCCAGAGCTTCCCCTAACTGTGGGACCATCTGTTATCCCCCTCACTTTTTTTTTTCTTTGCTTACAGGTTTCACACAGGCCCTTCAGTTTATTTTCAATCAGGGTTGTTGGGAGAAAATCAGACTGCAACCGGCCAATCGGCAACTGCTCCCCCTAAATAATTAGCTAGCAAACATCCCATGCTCAACAGCGTTGTTGAAAAAGCAGAAAAAGAATGTGGGGAGGCATTTTTCTGAAGCTGGAAGGCTTCTGAGGGTAAAACCTGCAGAGAAAAGGGTGGTGATTGCAAGCCTTTACTATCGTCCTAGGTGACCTTTAGCATTTGTTCAATTACAGCAACTCCAAATACCACGACTCTCTTTACTTGTGCTGTTGACCTTTGATGCGCAGACATTCATACATACAGATGTGTGTGTATATATATACTCTGACCTTTAAAACACAGGCATAAATATATGTAATGTACATTTATACATTTTATATTATGCCTGTAATTTTTAAGAAGTGCCTTACTCCTTCTCAGGAGTTTCTTTTCTAATTTTAAAACCTCTGGTTTCCAACTCTCAGAGGTCATGAGTGAGGCTGGAGAAGCATAAGGGAAACAAAGAGAGGTCTTTCAAGAAGCTCCTAGGACTTTTCTAGTATCTCTGGACAGATGAACCTGTTTTGCTTCTGGAAATTATGTTTGGAGATATTTTCAATACAATTTCAGAGTCTGAGCAAGAGCTAGAGAGTGCTGGGCTGGGGAATTGCTACCGTGGGGAAGATTTTTAGAAGTGACAGTTTAGAAAGAGAGGAGCAATACAAGTGGTAGGAACCTTTCCCTGCTTCTATCACCTGTGAAATTCTCTGGGTTTTAAACAATTCATGCTTCAAATAGAGGGAAGAAAACAAAATCAAGGGATAGCTGACAAATTCTAATACCCTCCGTGGTCTGAAATACTGTTGCACTACACAAAATGTACAAGCACAGGCGTCACCTTAACTTGAGACATTAATCTTGTGGTCAAGAGGACCAACAGAATCCTGTGGTACCTCACAAGGAGGGGTGGCTAGCAGATCGAGAGAGGTCCTTCTCCCCCTCTACTCTGCACTGGTGAGGCCACATCTGGAGTATTGTGTCCAGTTCTGGGAACCCCAGTTCAAGAAAGACACAGAGCTGCTGGAGGGTGTCCAGAGTAGAGCAATGAAGATGATGAAGGACATAGAACACCTCCTCCTGGTCTAGATGATCTTTCAAGGTCTCTTCCAATCCCTAATGACTCTATGATTCTATGATCTTCAAAGCCTAAAGAAGTCCACTTGCTGGGTTTTTTGCAGAACTCCTCTCGGCACATCACTGTTGTGTGATTTGCTGAGTGCAGTCATTCTGCCAGTCCCATGGTGTCTTCAGCCTAAGCTGGACACAAGTTCCCCTACTTGAAGCCTCCTCATATCTTTATTTCATAACCCTTGGGACAGAAAATGCAGGTAACTTGCAAACATCAGCCTGGGAGCATCTCTGGTTTGGCACTGCATGGCTTGGGCTGGATGAGCAGCCCCTTGGCAGAGAACTTGGAAGAGCTACTATGACTCCTACAGTCAGACTGTAGGTTCCTCCTGGGGATTCTGAGATGGTGGGAGAGCAAGCCGAAAGCATTGAGCTGCTGGTGGGACAGGGAAGGTTTCCAGGGTCCCTCATGGGGTTAAGAAAGAAAACATCCCAAATAAAATGGGAACAGGCAGAATGAAGGATATGCTCTGGATTTAGACCAGAAGTTGGTTGAGTGCTACCCTATGTGATGTAAAGACAACAGACCCCTCAAGAAGGAAATAAAGGGAGCAACTGTGTCATTACTGAACTGTCCACACAATCAAGCTTCCAGGCAGCGGGTGTGAGATCTCCTGGCACAGCCTGCAGCAGGCAGTTATGTGACACAAGAGCCAGGACAAAAGCCAAGAGCGCTGGCTGAGGAACGAGGACTCAAAGCTGAACAATCCCAGCTCCCTCAGCCTGTCCTCATGGCAAAGGTGCTCCAGCCTTTGGATCATCTCTGTGGACTCCTCTGGATTTGTTCCACCAGTTCTACATCCTGAAATCAATCTTTCTACCTGACTCTTCTGATCTCCTGCATAACTGTTTACAGCCTAGGAAAGGCAACATGGTGAAGGTGTCCTGGCTGCATCTCTGTTCCTGTAAGGCAGGTTTATCTAACCCCTCTCCACTTACATTAGCAAGAAAGGCATCTTTGGGATAGGGACAGCTTGTAGAGCAGACAGAGGCAGCCACAGAGACTTCCTGCCAGCAGTGAGCTCTTGCTGATCCTCCCTGTAACCATAGCTGTACCCATTAAGACCCTGCCGCTGGCGCCAGGAATAGAGCAGAGTAATCCTGCTGCCTGGCAGGCACACAGGCAGTTTTGTAATGCACAGCCACATGTGGGACGGCTCCGTGCAGCTCACTTTGCGGTTGTGTTGCCATGTACAGTGTTTTGGGGTATGATCTGCAGGGCACTTGTTCTCCGTACATGCTGCAGGCAAGAGAGGTTGCAGCAGCACCCACGGACCCACATAGCTTAGGATTCTGTGCATCTGCTGGGTGACCCCTGGGTTGACTAGAGACAGACTCGTGCTTTGCAAACAGTTTTTGGTGAATGTGGAGGTGAATGGAGCTCTTGTCCTAACATCTGTTCTGCTGTTTCCATATGGCTTCTGCTGTGGTGGGTAAGAGATGTAGCTGAGGGGAGACACCTCACCGAACAATGCATCTGACAGGCATGAAGAACAGCACAGACAAAGCTCTGCCTCAGTGCCTGGAAAGCAGAATAAGCGATCATTAAAGTAAAATAACCTTGTTCTTTATGAATGTGTGCAGAGGTGCTGCGTGTGCGGGGGTAGGAAACTATTGGTGAGGCAGGACCAGGTTGGTGGTTTCCCCTTTCACACAGCCAGGCCACCGTTTGGTTTGCAAAGCTGTGCCTTGTTGTGGGGAGCTATGTGCGTGCTAACAACGGGATGGTTCAGAATTGCAAAAATAATGATGGGATCAGTCAAATAGGGTGTTTTACTTGGCTGGGGAACACTTTTTGTTTGGACATAGTGTTGTAACAGGACAGGGGAGCAGTTCCTGCTCTTTAGGGAGGGTTTTCAGTATCAGTGAACAGAGTCAGAAGGACCTGGGACTATACAACTGCTGACATGATGGTGGGAACACTGAAGAGGAGGCAATGACTGCAAAATTGTGGGTTTCTTTGGGAAGCAAATGAGGAAAAACCTGCAAAGAAGTAATACAGGATGGAAAGAAGCCTGCACTAAGGACCAGAGGGATGCAGAGATTGTGGTATCTGTGGTGACTGCAGTATTCTAACTGTTTTAGTATTTAGTATTTAGTGTTTTTAGTATTCTAACATGGAGACAGTTCTGGCCACAGGTGACCAGCATTTCTGTTCCAAGTATCAGCTGAAAGGTTGAACTTCCAAAGTTGCTGCTGGGCTGCAGTTTTGGTGCTGAGCCTAATGAAATCCTATTGCTGATGAGCTCCACAAATAGGTTGATCTTGATTCCAGCGTCCCCATGAGAGCTAAGGCCATGCTGCCTTCCCCCACTGGCTGTTACCAAGGTGGATATGTATTTCCCTTGCTTTATGCACTTGCTTGCTCTGTCTCCTCGCCCTAGGTGCTTGGGAAGCCCGAGATGGTGTGGCCATCTGAGCATATGCCAGTCCCTGTAAAGGACATCTATAATCCGCTGTGCTAATCCCTTTGCAAGAGGAAGGATGCTTGTAGGCAGCACTTGCAAATCCACACCCAGGATGTTTAAGCTTGTTACAAAACCTGGTCGGCTGACTCTTGTTTTGAAAGACACTGCTGTGGGTGAGGAAGTTTTCTCCTTCCTGTGGCCTCCCTTTGAAATGCTGCTTCTGGTTAAAGCAATGGAACTTGTTTCACACACCCTTAAGAGAAGAAATGGCAATGCCTTGGGGCAGCTGTTGTCATTCACTGTGTCCCTACTGCTGGACACAGGATGTTGTCAAAGTGAACTCTAAAGCTGGGCAAGTCCACAGATGCAGCAAAAGCAGGCAGCTTGGTCCATGCCTGAGTAACAACAGCTGGCCTGATGCAGGTAAGGTTCCCTCTTGGACTGGGGCATATGTGGTGCCCGCAGTGGAGGGGCTTAAGCTCCCTGTGCCAGCACACAGTGGGACACACTTAGGATGATGTGCCAAAAGGCAAATGCAGTGGGACCTTAGCACCGGCTGAGCCATGCGGCTGACACATGGCTTCTGTGTTGCTCTAAAGCTTTGGAAGCTGTGCCAGTTCAGAGTGCTGTAAGGTCTGTGGTGTTCTGTCTCTCCGTGACAGTTCATCTGCAGGGGGGTGGGAGAGCTCCAGCTGGCTTTGTGTAGCAACGTAGGGTTGGGACTTGGCTGGCTTGCCTGGCAGCATGAGGTGCCTCAGAGGCTGAAGGTGGCCAAAAGGGAGGGTTGATGTTTCTCCCTGGAAGGCATTTCCATGTTCTCTTGACAAAGGGTTAGGAGGGCAGCAAGGGCTGGCCTGCTCCAGCTGACTTTTGGTAACTGATCAGCTAAGCAGATTCCCCATGCTCAGCAAACACAATCCTGTTGATGTACACTGGACAGCAGTGACCCAAGGACAAAGGCCTGGTAGACAGCTGGGACAGCAACCTACGGAGCAGCAGCCACCTGCTGCTGGAGCCTTATATAGATTCATGGGGAGAAACCTAGCTTGGGTAATGTAGGTAAGGTGGTTTCAGCCACAGAGCAAACTAACAAATAACTCATCAGTTCTTGCTCTGGAGTTACAGACTCTTGGCCACGTTTTGGTTTAGTCTCCATGTCGGCGGTATTTGTGACAAAACATGTGGAAGAGGGTCTTCTATGCAGGCTTAATGCTTGACAGCGGGTGTTCAGTAAATTAAAGTACTGAAAGCAGATGCCACCCTGTGCCCAGCAGGTCATTAACAACCCAGGAGGAAAAGATGACAGGTGAGGAACCTCAGCTCTGAGCAGGAGGCAGGTGCTGCCCAGTTGGAAAGCTCCAAGCAAAGGAAGGAGCACAGGGAGCAAAGGATCAAGGATCGCAGCAGAACATACCCACTAATGATTGTGTAGCTTCCACCCAGCTTTCACCTACTTTGCCTTTAACCTTAAGGCTGATACCAACCTGATAAACTAATCTAAATCTAATGGGTCCATGGGGTATGACATGGAGATCCAGAAGAACGAAACAACAAGGCTGCTAGAGTTGCCTCCTATAAATCACTTTGGCATTGTGCGCTGCAGCCGGTACAGCACAGCATAGGAAGTAAGCTGCAAGTAGTAAACCTCAAGGTACTAGGGACAGGGACTGGCAGCTGGGTCTGGTTGATACAGCTGGAGGAATAAATCCATTGCATTCCTCTGGCAGAGGAACTAGGGAGGTCTAAGCAGTGTCTGACTTCTCTGGTCACCATCAGCAATCTGCCTGTGCCATGAAGAAGCTATCTCTAAGTTGCTTCATGTTTGCTAGAGAAACTCACTCATGTCCCTGTGGATAATCAAGCTTATTCATCTGAATCTGTGCTACAGATTTTAAGTTGGGGTCTTTGCTGAAGCCCAAGATACCATGGAGTAATAGCAGCAGTGACAATGACACTGAAGTTTGAGTGTCTGCGCGCACCATTTTTACAAAATCTCTCACTAGGTCAGTAGCTTCTGCCCAGGGACACCCATGCTATCAGCCTGGGAGCCACAGCTCCTTCCCTGCAGAAAAGGAGTTCAGCATAAGGGCTCTGAGAGCAGAGAAGATGAGGCAGCATTACTGTGAAGGCAAACTAGCAGAGGTGCTCAGATTAGTGCCGTCACTCTTAACACTGGGGGGACAACTCATCTTATTGTCCAGTGTCCCCTGTCACTGCAGGCTGAGTGGTTCCAAAGCCACCGGGTGGTTGCTGCACTGCATGTGCCCTGCGGGAGTAATCCCCTGCTGAAGACACTTCAAGCTACCAGGTGCTTGCTACCTGCTTACTTGATACTCTTTGCTAGGGCACATGCAGAAAACGTGGTGGCAGATACCTTGTGGTGGAGCCCAGCAAAAACCTGTCCCAGTTGCAGGCTGAAAGCTGCCTTTTCTGCCTGCCAGGCCCATGGGGGGGGGGGTTATCTGCAGCCATAAGCCAGTCTGCCTCAATTTTGGCTTTTAGATAGTCTCAGTAAGTTGCTTTTGTCCTTCAGCTTGTGATCCTCTGCTCCCTGTCCTTTTCCTGATACAGACATGTCCATGCTGGACACCGTGAGGCCTGGGGAAGCTGCTATAAAGCCAATTTTATTTATCTTGTCTGAAAGAATCAGTAATTCCAGCCTGGCATTCTAGGGGGCTACCAAGTGGCGTTGTTGGGGTAACTGAACCTGTGATAAAGTTCTGCCTCAGGGTATGCTCCCAAGCTGGGTGGTCCCTGATGTGCCAACAGCTGGATCAGCCAGAAGTATAAATCCCACCTGTAGTAGCACATAACCTATGGTAAAGGACTCTTCCAGGAGATCTTTATGTTGGCATCACGTACATGCTATTTTCATGATGTGCATTCTGCTCCTCCTGCACTGTAGGACCAGTTGCACCTCGAGGATATGTGAGATGGTTCCCACAGAGACATTCTCTGGGGATTAATGCTGCCCAGGAAAATGTCACACCACTGACACACACAGCTCTCCAAAGGGGCTGCGCCTTATTCATGGATCCCTGCTCTGGGAGGCTGCAACCAGTCAGCAGTGGTACCCAGGAAAATGCAGCTGTGGACTTCCCTCTCTCCTTCTCAGAAGGGACTGAGAGGGATGTTATTGACCATGTTTGACACAGAGGGTTTCCGCTCTTTTCCAGAGCCCAAGTACTTTGTGTATGCCTCTGTAGCAGGAGTTACCAGCTGAGCACTTGGCCCCTACTGGGCAGATTTTGTGTGGGTTAGTCAACATGTCCCTACTGCCCAGCAGTAATGTTACTCGGATGATGGGAGAATACATTTCCCAGCATGAGCTGCTTCCTGACTGATCTGCTGCATCACAGCAGGGAGTCTTCTCCTAACTGTAGAAAAGAAAACCTTCATCCAAGGGGTTTGTTTCTCTCACATTTTCCCAAATCCATAAAGGCCAGAAGAAAAACCCCAAAAGAGACAAGAAACTAAGGGAGGACCTCCTAGTGACCTTCCAGTCCCTGAGAGAGGTCTATCAGAAGGCTGGGGAACACAGTTCACAAGGGAGGAAACAAGCCCCACGAGGGGTCATAGTTTTAAACTGGAAAAGGGTAGATTTAGGCTGGACATGAGGATAAAGTTCTTAATGTCAGGGTGGGGGATCACTGGAACAGACTGCTTAGAGAGGTGGTGGAGGCCCTATCCCTGCAGACATTCAAGGTCAGGCTTGATGGGGCCCTGGGCAATCTGTTCTAGTTAGAGATGTCACTGCTTGTTGCAGTGGGGTTGGACTAGATGACCTTTGGAGGCCCCTACCAACACATCATATGATTCTATGATCTTGAAAGTGAGTTTTTTAAAGGAAAAATAACCTATGAGATCATTCTGGATCACTGAGATTGTTGATGGTTAGTAGAGCAAAACATCTGATTGTGATTCGTAACCATCAATTTATGTTTTAAGTAAACAAAATCAAAACACCGTTTATTCTCAGAAAAAAACAATCTGCCTGAATCCTTTGTCGAGCTTGACTTTTGTGATTTTGAAAACATGGTTATTTGTCAGTGGAAACGGTCAGAAGCATTTTGCCGAGCTGTTTATTAATCTTTTAACAGAATGTGCTGGGCAGTCTTCACCGTAAGTGTTCTGCACCATGCCTCTAAAAGGGATGAAATCCCAGCCAAGAATCACATTCACTGTGCAGGAGAGAAAGGGATGTAAGATGCTAACAAACGCAGAATGGTTGGACTTTATGATCTGGAGGGTCCTTCCAACCTGAATGATTCTACGATTCACATGTACACGAGTCATGGCAGCCTCGTCCCCCCAGACTTGCCTAGCCCACCCTTTCTTCTAGTTTTAAGTGCTGTCTTCAAAGATGATGAAAACAAGCAAGAACAAATGTCAGTCGTGGAAAGCTCACTCCTTAGACCAACTGTTCCATCCTTGTTCTGTGTTACTGAGCCCCAATGCACCCTCAGCCTGTAGGGAATGGCTCTCCTTGTTTTGGCCAGGTTAACAGGCAGGGCAGCCCCTAGACTGTGCTGAGCCCTGTGCCGCACAGCCGCAGGAACTGTGCTGGGGCCTTGACAGCGCCGTGTTCTCCCTGCTCCGTCAGTAACTTGCACACGGCCTGGGGCCTGGGCGCTCTGCACTTCTCCTCTCCCTCACGCCAAAAGTCCCCGACAAGGGCGGGTAGGGAGCTCTCCCAGGCTGCCCGCACCGCTCCCCACAGACAGGGGGAAACACACGGCCCCCTCACACCGCTGCTGCCCCTCCCGCCAACAGGCGGAGCCCGCGCTACCGCGGACCTTGAGGCACAGGAAGTGACGTCACTGAGAGCATCGCGCGCTCGCCCCAGTCCCGCCCAGGGGCTCCCGCAGGCAGAAGGCCCCTCCCCCCGAGCCGAGCGCCCTCAACAAAGATGGCGTCGGTTCCGCCCTGTTTCCCAGTCACGTGACCCCCGCACCCTCTGCTATGGCGGTGGCCAGTGCTGTGTGGCT
>VZRI01010679.1:47460-110067 GCA_013397515.1 Upupa epops | reverse complement strand
GGGCAGGGGGGGGGGGGTGGGGGCGGACCCGGGGCTGGGAGCAGATGGTGGGACCGGGGGGACACCCTCCGGGGGTGGGCTGGAAGTAGGGCTGAAGGGTGATAGAATGGGACTGAGGGGAGACCCCGTGGGAAAGAGCTCATGCCTTTGCAGGAGCACACCTCATTGCCTTTGTAGCCTCCTAAAACGCAGTGGCTCTTTCCATTAAGAGGCTTATTTTCTCACTGTCACGCTTCTCCTTAACTTATAGAATCATAGAATGCTATTAGGGATCAGAAGGGACCTCAAAAGATCATCTAGTCCAATCCCCCTGCCACAGCAGGATCACCCAGACCAAGTTGCACAGCAACACATCCAAGCAAGTCTTGAATGTCTCTGGAGAAGGAGACTCCACAACTCCCCTGGGCAGCCTGTTCCAGTGCTCTGTTACCTTCACTGTGAAGAAGTTCCTTCTGATATTTGTATGGAACCACCTCTGTTCCAGCTTGCACCCATTGCCCCTTGTCCTATCACCAGATGACCTTGAGAGGAGCCTGGCTCCATCCTCCTGACACCCACCCCTCACATATTTATAGAAATTAAAGAGGCCACCCCTCAACCCCCTTTGTTCTGCTTCTGTCAGTGCGTAAATTCTGCTCTGTAGATCTACTTTCATCTGCAAATCCAGGAAAAAATAGTTTTCCCTGTGGGAAGGATCTGGAAAGTAAATTATGTCCCCCTTGCAACAAGAGCAGAAATTGTATTAAATGCTCAGAAGGTGGAAAAACTGACCCTGAAATTTGGGATTTGTTAATGGTACTGAAGTGAGGTGCACTATACATTTACTACTTTTTCCATATCTCCATAACCCAAAGATCCTTTTCCTTTTTTCTCTCCTCAGTTGAAATGTGGAATAGATGAAAATGATAGTTATAGTTAAGGATTTCTCTTATGCATAAATAAAACTATGCTCTTCAGTAACACACTGTAAGTCTCAGGAGGCTGGCAAATAAAAGACTAACCCTACCGAGTGCTTGATGTGAAAGTTCTTTCCTATTTTTGTCTTCTCTGTCCACAGATAAAGATTTACAGTTTCACATCATTAAGCAAGCTAGAGCTCAAAGCACAAAAGAAGCTACAGGGTACAGCGAAGGTAAGCGGCAAGCAGTCACTGGCATTACTTCAGCTGTTATGTGGAGAGCTGCTCTTCATTCCACTTGTGAACTGCCATGAGGAGCATTTGTACTGATTTGTGATTTTCCTTTCCTGGTATGTTTTGCAGCATAAGTATTTTTCCTACTCAGAGCAACTAGGTAAGAGAATTTGAGTTTGCTGTGCTCACCCCGCTAGCTCTTTTTGGGACCGGAAGATCACGGAAATCTTAGGGTTGGAAGGGCCCTTAAAGATAACTTGCCATGGGCAGGGACACCACTCACCAATCTAGGTTGCCCAGGGCCCCGTGCAGCCTGGCCTTGAACACTTTCAGGGATGGAGCAGCCACAACCTCCCTTAGCAATGTGTTGCAGTGCTTCAGCACCCTCACAGGGAGGAATTTCTTCCTGAGATGTAATCTAAATCTGCCCTCTTTTAGTTTGATACCATTAAGTCAGCAATGCTCACAACGTTCTCAAGAACTATATTCACTTCCTGTTCCACTACCTGCTTTCTGCCTGTGTTTTCTGGTATTGCCCTTCTGCTCCTTTTGTGGCCCAAACTCTTCTAAGGCTGCCTCCAACCTTACTCTTCATGGAGTGTTCTGTTTAAGGATTCATTGCTGAATGTGAGCTGTGTGTGCGCTTGTCCTCCACGGCTCAGATCAGAAACCAAACAGCGTGTGTTTCATGTTGGATTGTTCCAAGACTGTCCTAAGTAGCTGTATAAGAGAGAATGCTGGCAAATCTGAAAATAGAGTGTTTCCTTTGCTGATTCTTTGACCTTACTAGCTCCTTTATGCTCCATTTTCCAGTGAGTTTTGTGACTCATTCAGGGACAGTTAGCAGCTGTGCCCTGCTTCTCTTTGACAGTTGTTCAGACTAAGAGTAGAAAAGTAGGGCTACATGTGGAAACCAGTGTAGCACTACAGTGTGTGGTTATTGCAGCACCTGAAGGATCTACTGCCTGTAGTCCCTCGGTTTGGTAACCATACCTGTGCAGACAGAAGAGTTTTTGTTCTTCTCTGCTGACAGTCACACACAGCAGCTCATGCTCGGGCATGTATTTTTGTGTTGCCTCTGTTTCTCTGGCAGTGGAAGGACCCTTAACAGATAGGTGTCTGGGAAGGAGTTTGCCTGTGCTGGGCACTGTACACGGGGTGTGCTTCCCCTGAAGGGAGGTGGTAGCTCACTGATGTGACACAAGCACATGCAAGTAGAGAAGGAACAGCTAAATCCTATACCAAATGGTGTAGGGCAGAGACCCCTCAGCGAGCCACTAGATGACAGTGTTTGCTCTCCTGTGCATCTGCATTTCTGTGACTAACACTAAACCTGTACTGTGGTGGTTTTCATCATGGCATCTCAGATGGTTGTAAGATTTAGTGACTTGGAATTGTTTCCTTTAATGTTGGAGCCTGACAGCAGAAACAAAGTTTATGCAGACTAATTGTATTGAAGGAAATGCTGAAGCTGCTCTCTGACTGAGGGAGTTGGAGCTGTTCAGCCTGTAGAGGAGAAGGCTCTGGGAGGGACTTTTTAGCAACATTCCAATCCCTAAAAAGGGTCTGTCTGAAGGCTAGGGAAGACTGTTCACAAAGGCAGGGAACAATAGGACAAGGGGTCATGATTTGAAGCTGGAAAAAGGCAGATTGAGGCTGGCCATGAGGAAAAAGTTCTTTAATCTCATAGTTGTGAATCCTTGGAACATGAACTTTTCAAAATGAAAATTCTAGTGTTCTTGTTTAAATCTATTAGTTTGGATCAGGCTCCCAGTGATGAGGAAATGATGTGGTTTAGGCTTGTTGTGAAGCTACTGTGGGTTCCTCTTCAGTGTCTTTAGTGAAAATGGGTGGTGAAAGATTTCCCAGTTTCCATTAAGCACTGACTAGAAAAGCGGTGGCTTTGCTGTTGTGAAGACTCCTGTGTACGCTCTGTCCTATGCGTTCCATCTGCCCACAGGTGTCTGTATGGAACTGTGCCTGTATGCAGGAAGAAGGCTGCATTGTGGGGAGCAGGATTATGTAAGCCAGGTGAATGGCTGCTGGGAATTTGAGTGTTCTCAAGTAAAACGCTTTTCTGCAGGCAGCATCCTACAATTCTGCAGCCTGTATCTTCGGGAGAAGTCACTTTCCTGCTGTTGAAATGGACTCAGAATGGATTTAGTGTCTGTTTGGAGGATACGTGTTCTAACTAGGGAACGGGAAGAGTGAGTACTGGGCTGATCGTTCAGGGGAGGAAGCGTGTGCAGGCAGCATGGTTGTTTCCAGAACTTTACGTTAGTTAGCTGAACTCGGAGCATTTTGAAAGTGCCCCTGTAGCCCTTTCAGCTGTAAAATGCCTGTGGCAGTCTGTATGAGTTCTGCAGAGACAGGAAGTGTAGGTGAGACTGATCTGCACAGCGCACCGCTCTTTAGAAGCTTTCATTACTGCTGTCAGAACAACAGGTACGTTGCAGAAGATTTCAGGAGTAAGGCAAAGCCACATGTTGGAGCTGCAGCCTCCTCTGTCGTGCTTTAGCTTGTCAGCCAAGAGCTGAAACTGATGTAACAATGCAATGTCCTTTTGATTCCTTCAGAGCATTGCAAAATCTGTAATTTAGCAGCATTAGCAGCGAAGAGGTCGGTTGGGTTATACGGCCTGCACAGGGCTGGGGAGGGATTTGGGCCTTTCTGTTTCGTGGAGCAATTTTTATCCTTTCAGTTTAAGAAGGATGAAGCTCCTTGCAGGTATGTTGGGGTGTTCTGTTTTCTTGTGGAGCTTCCTTCTGTTTGCCCGTATCACCGTTCTGTACTAAGAGCTGTCTGTTCCCCCTCCAGGATCGTACTCACTAATGCCTGTAGAAGTTCCTCAAAACCACAAGCGTTTCACCTGTGACCTGACTCAAGCTGACCGCCTTGCTCTGTATGAGTATGTTGTTGAGGAAACTAAGAAACAGAGCTCTAAATCCCAGATCACAGAGAATGACAGCGAACTCTTTGTGGATTTAGCAGCAAAAATCACACAAGGTTGGAAGAATAATGTGTTGAATTTATGGCTCAGGAACTTTTGTGTAGTGAGATGAGTTTTGTTGAAAGCTAAACAGAATCACTTGTACTATTTTTTGTTGATCTTCAAAGCCACACGCAGACCTGGTTTCAGAAGACTCTAGTTTGGTAGTTAGACATTGGTTTTCCTCCAGAAGAGCCTCGATGCGCTGCTCTTGGCACACGAATCATGTCTGAGTTGGATGTTTTCTCTGTTGCAGCTGACTTCAGATTGCTTAACGTTGCCAGCTTACTGCACAGCTTCAAACAGTGTTTGCTGTGAGGGATGATATTAAAGGTCAGACCAGAGGAACAGCCAAATAAGAGCGCTTGGCTGTCACCCGATGGAGGAGGTTCTGAGCAGTGTTCTAGTGGGTGTATTGGACTGACTGAGGCTTCTCATCCCAGTTGAGTTGTTCCAGTTTGTAACTATAGGTGGTTAATCTGTGGGCTCCTGTGCTGAGGAGGTAGGGATGGTGTTTGTCATCTAGACAGGTAAATGTTTTACAGAATCCAGCTTTCCTAGGCTTTGTGTCTTACTGTAAGACTAGTTTTGAAAACATGGCCTGGATTTTGTCAGCATTTGACCAGATCACAAGGGAAACAACTGGTCTGGATCACTGCTAGGAGGCAGAGATCATGTAATAACAGTCACCTGGGTGATGGTTTAGTCTGGGGTAAACAGCTAGCTAGAAGGTTGTGCTAAATCAATCCTGAGGAGACTGCAGAGAGAGCACTGTGTATTTCATTATGTTTCAGACTCTTATCGCTAAATCACCAGTCCTGAATAACTGCAGGTGCTAGTGACCATTTGTTTTCCTTCTGAATCTTTGCTAGATGACAGTCAGAAAGGTCCTAAGTCCCATCTTGAAATTCTGGCTGAAATGCGAGACTACAAAAGGCGGCGGCAGTCCTACAGAGCTAAGAATGTTCATATAACAAAGAAGACGTACACTGAGGTGAGAGCAGACGATAAATACCTTTCAGCAGAGAAGTGCTCATTGTGTATGAGCACAGACAAAAATATACCTCTTCAGTCAAACAAAAGCTCTTTCTGCTTCTTGTAACCTGCCTCCTTATAGCTGCAAAATCTAGAGGGATCTTGGTTTGTTGCAGCAAGTTAAAAATAACCAGAGCACTTCTGACTATTAAATTTTGAATGTGAAAATGTCAGCAAGGTACTCCTGACTGACTGTTCCAGAATCCTGCTGTTTAAGCTTATGCTGCAGTAACCTGCTTCTGCAAACATCTGCTGTATAGGGTTGAGGGGAATGTTTCCCACTTTTTGGAGATGCGTACCTTCTGCTTTCTAGTTGGTGTTTAAGGTTGCTGTCATGACATGCTGCTTGGTTTTTATACAACTTAAACCACCCAGGTGATTCGGGATGTGATTGGCGTGCACATGGAAGAGCTCAGCAATCACTGGCAGGAGGAGAACAGGCTGGATAGTGCAGACGTGTGTGAAGGAGGGAAGTCAAAGTCTTCAGGAAGGTATGTCACAGTCAGCAAAGTTCTTAGGGATGTCATAAGGCTGACAGCCTGTCCTGTTATCCTGCTGCCCCAGCCTAGACTGAGACACACGCACAGTTTATTTTATACTGATTGCTTAAGGTCCTGGTTGAAAAGCACTGTCTGCATGAAGGGTGAGGAAAAAAGGAACGATCACCTTTCTGTCAGGGGTGAGGAGGGACTTTGCAAGTGACCCATGTGAACAGTTTCTGGTGGAGCTGGGGAATGAACAGTGCTCCCCATGTCACACCTGGGGACAGAGGGACACTTGAAAAATACAAATACACTGTTTCTTTCCCTTCCCTGTATGACAAGAAATGTTGGGATAGATCTAAAACACGTTGGAGAAAGGGTTTTTATAACTGTTCACAGTTCCTGTATTAGTGAATCTCTTAGAGTTAACGGGGGGGGAGTGTTTCACAGATATTTCTTTCTGTGGCAGGAACACTGCACATGTTCTGTTAGACATGTGAGCGAAACATAAATGGAATCCAGATCTAGTGATAGTCTGTTTGTGTTCCTTGAGAAGAAAATGTTGTTGGAAAGATTAAAATGAGACACTCAGAAGTGTTTGCTTTCAGCATTGACTTGAAGGTGAATGAGAAAGCCCTACAGGAGGTGAGGCTTGTGGGCTCTCAAGCTGTAGGTAGCAGCTTAGGGCAGGAGTTTGAGGAGTTATGGATTTAAAGGAGAACTAAGTGAATCCTACCGTCTCTTCTTACACAAGTAGAGGTGAAAAGACCACAAAATAACTGCACATAAGAAGAGCATTGACTTGGAGCCTCTTTTAGGGATACTGTATTTCTTGGGGAGCCAGAGGGAACTAAAAGAAACACTCTGTGTCTTACACTAGCTCTGCTAAAGAGCTAGTACTGAAAACAATAGTGACTTTGAAAAATGTTTATTGACTAAAATCAATAACCTTTTCTCAGGAAGGAGGACAGGCGGTCGGCTTCAGTGGACTCGCAGCAGTCTGGAGGAAGCTGTAAAGATACCGAACGCACCAGACACAGAAGAGAGACCAGCAGGAGTCCCGATAAACGAAAAAGGAGTCACAAAAGAGGCAAAGACAGAGACTCTAGAAGAAAAAGAGAGAGGTGAGCGTAAATAGTCTGCGTAACTGCTGATTCCTGCCTCTGAAGCAGGGGGCCACGGCCATTGTCTGTGAGAATTTGATGTGGAGAACTAGAATACCTAGTCCAGTTAAAAAGCAGGCTAATCTCACAAACAGTATCACAAGACAGTGCAGTGAGGCTACTGACACTAAACAGGACCTGCTGTGGAATCATAAACTGTGACCCAGGCTTAGAAATTTTCTCTTGCATCTGAAAGGCAGCACCTTAACCATCACACTGCGGGATCAGCACAGAACAGTCACAACCCTGTGATCATCACATGCGTTGAGCAGCACGCCATCCATTAACCAGCTCGGTGCGCTTGTGTCTAACGCCAGTCTCTGCCCCAGCTTCAACTGGGACTTAAAAAATAGGATTATGTTTCACTAGTAAGTGTGTACATACAATCATTTCACTAGCTGTTTTGTTACAGATGCTTCAGAACAACGTTGTCTCTCTTCAGTAGTAGTAGAGGACGTGGCTGTGAGACCATTCCAACTACTAAGCTGTCAGTTTTTGTAACTTCAGAGTCTATCAGTCTGCTCCTAACAGCCCATGTACTGTTTGTGTTTTGTTTCAGGGATGAGGACAAGTATCACAGCCACAAAAGAAGAAAGTAGGAACGAGAATTTCTTTTGTTGTTCACAAAATGACTGGCACAGGAACTGTTGTTACTGCTGCTGTGCCAGGGACAGCAGGGCTCTGTATGTAATACTGGTGTTGCATCACAGCCTTGCGTGGACACACAAACACAGCAGTGTCAAGGCTTGCCAGAACAGAGGCAGATACCTATCAGAAAAGACATACCTCTGCAACACCAGTGCCCATATTAATAAATGACATTGATCTTGTTCATCTGTTTGAGCTTCGTCTGTGTTTGGTTCTTCCACTGTCACTCATTTGCCTTCCTGGCCTGTGGATACAGAACCAAGCTAATCCCTGGAGTCTAGGATCAATTATAATTGCAAAAGGTATGAAGAGAGCTCCCCATCTCCCTTCCCACCTGGCCTTGTCACCTCTGGGCACAGTGTTTCAGACATAGAACCCTTACTGCTTAGTTCCAACGGTGGGAAGACATGGACTACAGGTGAGAGGGCTGATTTCATTCTTCAACACCCTGAAATATTTTCAACATACCCTAGTGTTAAAAGTACAGTAACAGGAAAGTTCTTGTTTCCAAGATACATAAAGAAGTTTAGGATCAACATTATCTGGCAAAAGATGAGGAGAATGTAGCTCAAAAGTGAGCGGGGAGGCACGAGGATTTGTAATACTACCAAATGCCAGAGAAGGATCCTGCAGGTCCTTCTTACGGTACTTTCTCCTGTTCTGATTGACTTAACAGGAAATGCAACAGTTAGTTCTCTAGTCTTCTCAAAATGTAATTCTGTGTTTTACTTACTGTCTTACAACTGCTTCTGGAGCGTAGGCAGAACGATCTGTAACAAGGGAACTTTTACCCTAACACAGTTTACGGAACTACCCTAGGTGTGAGCACTGGGATTTGAGAGGCAGGGCGACAGTATTAAGCTCAGTGAATACTCACTGGAGGGCAGTTACTAGAGTAGGATAAAGGAAAGGAACTGCCAGAGAACAGAATCCTCTTGTAATGTGCAAGTAATGGTCCTCTGAACACGAAGTATTGTCTTGCTTGTATTCCTTTTATTGCTTTTTCTCCCTCTGATCTGGTGCTGGAGAACAGGCTTGATCAAGACAGTGTTGAGGGCTGGGTCAGAAAGTTTCTGAGCAGCACCATGCCAGACTGCTGGTCACTGGAAAAGAGTAAAGCAAACATTTTAGAGCAGCACTTCCAACCAGTGTTGTACAAGATAAAACTGGGGTTATACCAACAGCAAGCGATAGCAGTGTGATTGAACAGTGGCTCTTGGTAAAAGTTGCAGGCAATACAAGTTAGGCTTAGTGAGCAGGGCTCTCAGTACAAGCCTTTGAAATTTAAGTTCTTGCTGTTGCAGAAATTGACAACGATGTCATCAACAATCAGTTTAAAGCAGCAGAGCAGTGGTGATGTGCTCAAGAAAAGAGACAAAACTATGCACTCCTGCCTTTGTGCATTACAGCCACTGAAGGCAACCAAGACCATTCTGTGGACAGTTCATTGCAGCTAATACTACAAAAATTGGAGATCCAAATCATTTAAAAACAAGGGTGTAGTTGTGAGGTGTTTTCTCAGGAAAATGTGTAGGGGGGAGGAGTAATTCAGGAGAAACACAATAGAAACTTCAGACTTCAAATGAGAACTCTCAGTTTCTCTCTGACTTAGGAACTATATTCATTTCTTGAATGAGCAGCCCAAAGATGCTGCTGGTTCTAGTACCAGTAATATGCAGAGGATACAGACCTGTAGGTAAGAGCTTCCAACAGGGAAGGGAAAATTGCACCACCAGATGACTGACTTCAGTACTTCAAAGAACGGTGAATAAATAATAACCTACCATTCAAATCTCGAGACTAACGACTTAACAAGCGATAACTGTACACCTTTGATATAACCTTAGTCAATCCCTACTCCTGCCTTTATACCTGACCCCAAAGTGTAGACAGACCACCTAACACGGAAGGGTTATGGAGAACTCAAGAGGTCACCGCTACATTGCAGTCCCGTTGATGCACTTTTACTTACGCTTGTTCTTTGATTCCTTTGAGGAATGCTTCCATTTTCTCCTCTGATATCTCTCCGTCAATATGGGTCAAATATGAGTAAAGGAATGAGAATGTTTCGAAGGGAATGCGAGCTGCTCCACCTTCTGGGTCTCTTGTTAAGATTTCACAAGCATGTTTCATTGAACTCAGCAGGGACTGCAGGAGAGTCAAACAAATGAGAGGAGCAGTAAGTATCAATCAATAAACATTCTTTGCATAACATGACAATAACCACACTACAAGCCACGAAAAGCAAATGTAAATGAGATGAAAGCTTCATCGTTGTTACTTTGCTTTCAACCCCAAATCTAGAACTAATGAAGTTCTAGTAGAGCCAGGAATGCAAATGCCAGAATCTTGTGATGTGCTCAGGGTAGTCTGAGCCTTATCTCCAGTATGGTTATTCTATTCTAAAAGCTCAAACATCATTATTCCTGCTGATACACACACATATATATGTTATTTTGTTAAATACATATGTATATATATGTATAAACTCAATGGATCTAAATGACCAGCAGCAGTTAAGACAAACCCCAGAAAATCCATATGGTTTTGCTAGATTTTAGTATGACACAATATTTAATGATCTTCATTTTTAGGAGTGCTGGCATTAACTATTTCCTCTATTTGTACACAAGTCCCATTTGAGTAGTCAATGCTAAAAGCACTAAGGCAAAAAGCATTTCAAGACTATTTAAGTATAGTTAAAACAATGTCCAAATTTCCTTCAAACTTGAAATTATTAGTACCAAGTGTATTCTGAAAAAACCCCTTTATTCAAGTCAGCATCTATAATTCAGTGCCCAGTGCTGACTTGTACACAGTTCAATGTGTAGAAAAATGCAGTGCTGAATTAAAGACTAGTTGGATGCCCTTCAAACAAGGAAACAAACCAAAAGTATTGATGTAGCCCTTTTTTAATCCAAGTAGTAATACTTTTGCTAACACTTCTTTAAAGTGTATTCCTGCATCTTCATTAACAACCAAGCAATGACTTTGTAAAAAGGTAAGTATTCCCCAAACTGTATTATTTAAAATAAATGCAGTATCTATTAGAGATCAAGAACATAAGCCAGAAGAATGTCATTCTATAGAATCCTTACAGAGTTTGACTTACTGTACCTCCTCCCCTGGGACTTACTGTACTTCCCCCCTCCTATGGGGAAGGGGAGGCAGTTGTCTGTGTGATGGCAGACTCTACCCTCTGCCATTTGCTACACCTCTACTGCCAAACCTGTTCTGCCACTTCAAGCTGCTGCCATCTCTCCCTCTCTACCTCTGACAGACCATTTAATCAAGCTGTCTCTGTGCTCATTTCTCCAAAGCTGAAAAAAATGCATGAGTACTTTACAGAAAGGTACTTCAGAAGACTGGTGTTCTTAAGACGTTCGTACTTTCTCTCTTGTATCTCCACTGTGACCCTAACTCAACTGTGAACACAACCTACAGCTGCGGGAAATGAACCTTAAATTTCTTGTGTGCATCTTCCTGCTTCAGCAAAGCACAGTCTCAGCTTCAATAGGTAAGGCTGAAATGAAATAATTCATTTAATACCTAAAAGGATGGGTGCTGGAGGTAAATTTGGTCTGTCTAGCTCCTTCACTTCATAAGTGATGTTTCTGTTACTTCTTGTTAAATGAAGAAAAGAGCTCAAAACTACAAAATCACATTGAGTGAGGGACTGGGATCAAGTAATGCGCAACTGCAATTAACCGTGTATAAATCTTTCCAAGTATTGGAAGAACATCAGCTTAGTGTGTTTCATAATCTCCCATTCTGTTGAAATGCTCTGCTGAGGTTTTATTACTGACACTAAAAGAATTAAATGTTGATTTAGCAACACTAACTGCTTCTGTGAAAATTTAATTGACCACAAAATCAATTAAAAATTCATGTTTTAATTTGCCCTTGGTTCTCCTCCACAGATATTTACGCTGATGCCGTAAGCATCACTCCTCTACCATCTTCTCTCACATGCTACAGGGTCCCTGGGGGCACATTTACTTTTCTTCTGCCACCCCACTAAACTGAGGATTTGCCTTTTTTCTGTTTCAGCTCCCCTGGCTCAAAGCCAACAAGGAACAGAAGTAAAGATGCAGGCCACTCTGCCAGCTCCTGCACAAGCAATCAGCACTCTCCAAAGCCCATCTGCATTCATTGTTCTATAGTCTGCCTTGTATAGAATCACTGTTTGCATTTGGGAAGGAAGACTTGTGCTGTGAACTTACCCCACCAAGCACGCTGCACCCAAGTGCCAGAATCTTCATCCAATCTACCTCCTCACCAAAGTCATCCAGTTGCAGGATAGCATTCAGTTGCTCCTCTGGCAAGCACAACTGCTTCCATTTCTCCCTCAGTTCTGCAGTGCTCACTGTGCCTTTGGGAGAAAGCTTGAAACGAATTCATGGCACCACGGTAAGGACTCCAAAAACTAGGATGTAATTAAGCGCACAATTCCTCCCGCCCTCAAAATAAATCAAGTACTTGACAGTCGGTCTCCCCAACACTTCAGCATCCCTCCATTGCGTGGTGCATTTGGTAAAGGATGGTTTGTACCTGCTTGTGCAAGATTTTAAGGAGTCCTGGCGTCAAAACAGCATCTGTTTTCTCTGCTGCTAAGGGCATTTCCAGTCTCTCCTTCACAGGAAGGGGCTCGCCTTTAGACAGCGCTGAAAAATACCTAAGTAAAAGGGAAGAGCAACACACTTCAATGCCTGTGGCCACCACAAGCTGCACAGCAGAAACTGCTCTGCCAGTTCAGTTAAGGAATCTGTATTCACAGGAGCAACAGCACTTGGCAAGCTGCCATAAGACCCAGCTCTCATCTCCCTCTTCCCAGATACTGCTTTCATACTGAGCGCAAACCACAATCTTCAGACTTTACACATTCCTTTTGACAACACTCTAATAATTCTTTAGCATTTAACCCATTCTGTGCATGACATACGCAGCCCTTCCTGGCAAAGGCAGAGCACAGGCTCTCCCTCTTTGGCTGACAAGCACCTTAGGGCTCCAATTTGTCCAACATTCCCTTACACGCTACCTGAAAAGCACAACAGGCTTTTTACAATGCAGCTCTCCCATCAGCTTTTCTGCTATTGCTGTTCACTTTGAAATAAAGTCTGGAAGTGGAGCAGAAAGGGAATTAAATGCACATCTATTTAATTATAAGGCTGCCACAGGGGTCAAGCTGCCTCAAGGCTGCTGCTTCGGGCTGCTCAGTTGGGGTAGGCTCCCTGCACATTCATCTCCTGGAAGGACAGTGCACCCCATCTCCATTACCTTCCTAAGAAACAACACAGCTCTGAGAAATCTGTTGTCGTTAGAGATGTCCCAGCTTGTCATGAGGAGTTGGACCAGATGACTTTTGCAGGATCCTTCCAACTCAGTAATGATTCTGTGTTCCCGTGCCTTTCTCCCACTGTAGCAATTTAGCTTTGGGGTTTTTCTTTTAAATGGACAAACCAGAATTCAGCCTGACCTTGTTCCCTGCCTTCCCTCCCTCACATACACATAACTGGGGGGGTTTAAAAGTGTCTGTAGAGAACATCTGAGACACTCACAAAAGGTTGCCCACACAAGCCACAGGACATGTGAAAAAAAAAGTGGTAGTGAGTGGTAGAGATAAAAGAAACAAAAAAAAAGAAGTGGAAGAAAAAACATTCTCTGAGAGGAGAAGAATAAAAGGTTTGGGGTTTAGCCTTCATGAGGGAGAAACTAGTAACAAACAGGGTCTAAAAACAACCCTAGAGGATACATCTTTCTTGATGGAGAAAGTCGGCTGTGATTACTCCAGCAATACGCCCATTCCAAAGCTCAATGAAACAATAAAGCAAACCCTGCTCTTTTTAATAGGCTCACAGGCTGCATTAACAAGTGAAAGCACACATGCAAGGTACATACAGGCTGGTGAGCCACTCCACTGAACCATGACAGGAGCAGGGAGATTTTGTGGGTCCCTACACAAAGCACAGCATCGTTTGTGTGATCCTCATACTTACGCAGCAGCCCACTGCAAAAGATCGTGAGGTTGAGTCCGAATAGCAGCTTTAGTAAATTGCTTCAGAAGATCAGGAAGCTCAGGGGGGATTTTGATCTGTTGTGCACAGAACATTGTTTCTGGAGGAGGCATGGTCTCTCCTGGTCAGGTACAAGGCCCTGAAAGAAATAAGTCATCTCATAGCACCTCAAGGAGAAGAGGGTTATCAGAAGCATTCACCATTGATTCACCAAGGGGAAGTCCTGCTTGACTAACCTAATAACCTTTTATACAGATGGAATGCAGTACATGGAATGCAGAGGAAGGCAGCAGGTGTGAAGGAAATTCAGGATTCAAAAAAAGAAACCAGTTTTCTGAGGCTGGTAATAAGCACAATGGCTGGCCAGAGTTCTCTTCCTCTGCTTGCTTTAGTTCTTAGCTAGATTGACTGGAACTAAAGAAGCGCAGGGTTAACAGCAGTTTTAAGTCTCTGACTATTCCAGACAAGCTCTGCTTCTGGCTTAGGAGTCACTGTAAACTGAGAAACTCTGTGCCAAAAGCAAAGTTACTCGATGATGGAAGTTTCCAGAGGTCAAATACTGTTCCAAATTAAACTGAATGTTTTGAATTTGATACAACACTGAGGGGTGGAGCAATACCAAGGCAATTTAACAACTGTTAAATCACATGGAGTGAGGTACTTGGAGTCTAGGAAGAACCTGAGCTGCTTGTCCTACTGAAACTACGCTTTGGTTTTACTGCCTGTGTTTCCATACAGCTTGATCAGTTTTTTCTGAGCACAAACTCTTTAGGCCTTACTGCCTTTATGACTTCGGGCGAAGATTCTCCACACACCCTGTCTGGGTCCCTCTTGCTACCTTTCTGTGATCTCTGTCTCCTCTGCACTGAAGGGAAGGGAATTTTCTGACCTAACAGCCAGAGCACCTGTGTAATACTGAGTTTCCTTAAATGACCCAGCTTTAAACCATGTGGAATTAACAGCAGTTGGCACAGCCCCAGCCCTCCAAAGGACTGAAGCTGAAGCTAGCTCCCCCACCTGATATTCCTTTTACTCACCCACAATCTCAGCAGCTGCTCCACTCCTTAAGGTTTCTTTTGCTGTCTCAATCTTCTCCCTTTTAGACCTGTGAATCACAGTGATTTAAAGCAGATGAAAAGCATGCAACTTCTAACTATTCATTCCTTTAACTATAATTAACTACTTAAAAATGACTCGGTGACATCCCAACATGGCAACCAACGTGTGTCTCTAAAAAGATTACACTTGATAGCAACATCAAGTAGAAGACTGGTGCTCAGACACAGCTCCAGGTAAGGATAGCTAGTGCTGTCCCTGTAACTGCTTTACCATTTTTACATAGTTTTTAACTATTTTTTTTTCATCCAACCTACTACAGTACAAATTTGTAAAACAGGTAAACCACTCACACGCCACACACCCCCATGTGAAAGCCAGCCAGGCTGACGACATGCATCAAGAACAGAATCTTGCCAGTTTGGTGCAGAGGCTAGAGAAGGCAGGCTGCTCCGTTTCCATGTTGTTCACATTTCCAAAAAGGGTTGTAGTCAGAAGTTATTCATTTGTGTTCCAGGCAAACTTTACATTGAACAACTACAGTGATGACTAAAAATACACCTGTGCTGCACTGCACGCTGCCCTTTGCTTGTACAGCTCTACAGGTAGGTCTGGCTGATTCAGGATTAACTTGTGTGTTGGACAGCATGCTGTCCTCCAGGATCCAAAGAGACATCTTTCCATTACAGCCATAGATCACATTAGGTTGGATAACTGGACACAGTCCTCAGCACTGCAAGGACAACCTTAATCTGCAGTCAGCAGATCAGAAGAGGGGATTCTGCCCCTCTGCTCTGCCTTGCTGAGACCTCAGCTTGAGTACTGCAGCCAGCTCTGGAGTCTCCAGCACAAGAAGGATGGGGAGCTGTTGGAGCACGTCCAGAGGAGGCCACAGAGGGCTGGGTCACCTCCCTGACGAAGACAGCCTAAGATAGTAGTGTTAGCTCTTGTTTTCGATCTTTCCTGTTCGCACAATGGCTCGGTCCATCCCTGCGACTCCCTGGAGGCCGCCGCCAGGTCCCCACACAGCCGCCCCAGAGGGGAGTCCCACAGCCGACACATGGCTCGGGCTTGGCGAGCAGCACTCCCGGGAACCCACGTCGCGGGGAACCCCGCACCCCAGCCGACCCCCTTCCTCTGGGTTCCCCCCTGTCCCGCAGCCTCCCAGCGCCAGGCCGGCCCCTCACCTGTCCCTGGCCGCGGTGCCGCTGCCGGGGCAACGCGTGGGGCGGAGCCAGGCCCGCAGGCTCCAGAGGCGAAGGCAGGGCCCGGCCCCCGGGGCTGCGGTTCTTGCTACCTTCAGGAAAGCCCTGGCGCAGCCCCAGGCGAGGGCAGGGGACCAGGGGGTGGGGAGGGGGGGATGCTCTGTGTGGCTCATCCATCCCGGCAGGGTCGTGAGTCCTTCCCTTGGAGGAGCTGGCGCCACTGGGGTGTGGAGTAGAGGCACGGCATGGGCCATGGCCTCAGGCTGTGCCAGGGAAAGCTTCGGCTGGGCTTTAGGAAAAGGATCATCAGGCCTTGGTACAGGCTGCCTAGGGAGGAAGTTGAATGAACATTGATTGAATGTGAAGCTTGGCTATGAGGATGTCCAAAGCCCTGCTAAAAGCGAGGCAAACTACACCTCCTGCCCTCCCCTCTATCCACTGAGTGCCATCATCATAAAAGGCTATCGGGTTAGTCAAGCGGGGCTTCCTCGGTGAACATGGTTTAACAACAATTTAATCTAACACAGAATACAGGGCAAGTGCTGGGCCTTGAAATGCTTAACACATTCCTGCAAGAACATGAGAACGGTCATTTGTGACACACCTGCTCTTTGAACAGGTAGGTGCTTCAGGATCATTAAAAACACTATAGCAAAAATACCTGTCACAGGCATTATCCTGCAGAGAGGTACCAAGTGGAATTTAATTGCATACAGCAACTTCTCAAAGGTGTCTAGAGGTAACAGGTCACAGCAGAAAGGCTCATCGTTTCTCTTGTCCTTGGACACATGTGGAACTGTGCTTAAAATGCTCAAAAAGTAGATGTCACACACTCAGTTCTTCCAACTCCATGGCCCAGTGCAGTGAACCCCTGCATAAAGCTGACAGACCACGAGATGAGAAAACAGCAGCGTGTTTGTGGGAAGTTTTGCCACAAGAATGATCCTGTGGTCCCTTCCAACCCTGACCGATTCTGTAACTTCTTCCCAGGGAGGGCTGACAGGGCACTGGTGGGGGTTGCGGAATCTCCTTTACTGGAGACATTTGAAACCCGCCTAGACCTGGTCTGGGTGATCCTGCTGTGGCAGGGGGATTGGACTAGACAATCTTTCGAGGTCCCTTCTGATCCCTGATGATTCTATGATCTGGTGTCTTACAGAACCAGTCATTATTAAAGAACCCAAAGCCCTGCCTGTAACACCAGTCTCGTAGCCAGATACTAATGGACTGAGTCCTTCTATTCCAGCCCATGTCCTCACCCCAAAGTAGAAGCAACGAATTAAACACAATTTGTGCCCCAGACGCTTCTACCAAACGTCCCAAGGCCCTGTAGTCTTTCTTCATTCCCCTCAGGCTATGGAATACAGCTTCCTCCCCACTTGTCTGGAAGATCAGCAGTGGGTAATAACTGAAAAAGATGACAATACATACTGCTCCAAAAGATGCTTCAACTACAAAAGCATGACCCTAAATGCCTAAGTGTAACAAAAGTTAACCACACGTACCACAGCAAGTAGGTAAAAAACCCTCC
Source organism: Upupa epops (assembly GCA_013397515.1). Classification (NCBI taxonomy): domain Eukaryota; kingdom Metazoa; phylum Chordata; class Aves; order Bucerotiformes; family Upupidae; genus Upupa; species Upupa epops. The sequence goes on along the minus strand of VZRI01010679.1, from coordinate 92,812 downwards.
GGGGAAACATGCAGAAAGAGCAGTGTGGGCACTGCTTTTCTCTCCCTTTGACGCCAACTGGTCAGAGATCATCGTGTATTTACCCACAGAGGGGAGCACCAGCTGGAACAGGATGGGATATAATGACAAAACCCCCACGTTACAATCATCCTTACTGTGCAGATTCATAAGGAGACTCAGATGCACTGGACATGTTCTACTCATCATTTTTGTGTGAGCAGTACAAACACTAAGTACATCATTACTCACGGTGAATTCGCTCTGTTGGGATGTCACGTAGTCCTTTTTCATTACAGTGAAGGGAGCGAATCTTTTAGCTAGAAGTCGCATGCTTTTCTCCTGTAACTGCACCACAACATCTGCTTAAAATCACTGTGATTCACAGGTCTGAAAGGGAGAAGATTAGGACAGCTGAAGAAACCACGAGTGGAGCAGCCTCTTGAGACTGCTGGTGAGTGAAAACAGTATCAAGAGTTAGGGGAGGGAGGCTTCCGCTGCAGTCCTTTGGAGGGCTGGGGCTGCGCCAACCACTATTAATTCCACATGGGTTAAAGCCAGGTTGTTTAAGGAAACTCAGGATTACACAGGTAAGTACCATGGCTGTTAGGTCAGTAAATCTCAAATCCCTTTCAATGCGGAAGAGAGAGATCATAGAAAGGCAGCAAGAGGGACCCAGAGAGGTTGAGAATCCTGGCTCAAACTCATAAAGACATAAACAGTTTGTGTTGAGAAAAAGCTGATCAAGCTGTACGAAAAACACAGGTAGTAAAACCAAAGCGTAGTTTCAGTAGGACAAGCAGTTCAGGTTCTCCCATATGAGCTTTGTAACAGCAGCTACTCAATTTCAGCTTCAAAATTCCTCTGCTGCTTCCACAACCCCCCGATCACAACTAGTAAAAGCAACCCATTTTAACACAGCAGCAGTTTATATTCAGCACATCCTCTCCTAACATCACTGTGCCACTAACACCATCTGCACCTGCTGGACAAGGCACACCACTTCAGAGCTTTGCTGCTCAGGATCTGATCTAGAAATTCTATTCCATATAAATAAACAATCAGCGTTTTAGTGTTCTCAGAAGCAACCAAGAGTTCTGCTCTCTTTACTGAAACTAACTCGGCTACCAGAAACAGAGACATTCCTTGAAAGCCAAGTGATTAGCACAAACAATACAAGAAGAGTTAGGTACCACCCCCACCCTGCCCCTGCAGGATGTCAGATGGCTCCAGATATATCCCGTTTCTCCTTAAACAGGGGGAAAAGAAAGCAAACCAAACATGTTCGTGCGGCTTTGGGTAGTAAAACCAAAGACAAGCATGAGGCAGCAGCCAGTAAGAATATGAGCAGCGAAAGTGACGTACAGAGCTGTGGAACCGCATTGGCATTACTTCACCCCTCCAGTGTTGTATCAAATTCAAAACATTCAGTTTAATTTGGAACAGTATTTGACCTCTGGAAACTTCCATCATCGAGTAACTTTGCTTTTGGCACAGAGTTTCTCAGTTTACAATGACTTCGAAGCAAAGCACTTAAAGCCAGAAGCAGAGCTTGTCTGGAATAGTCACAGACTTAATAAAATTGCTGTTAACCCTGCACTTCTTTAGTTCCAGTCAATCTAGCTAAGAGCTGAAGCAGAGGAAGGAAGCAGAATGGTCAGTCGGAACTCACCAGCCTCAGAAAACTAGCTCCTTTGTGTGCTGAATGTTATTGTACTATCAAGATTCAGTTCCCCATTTAATATTTCTTTTTTACCTGTAATTGTGTACTTCTGCAGGAACCTCCTCTCGTTGCTCAGGCTACACCACGTCCCCTCACAGGACACACAGAGCACTACTGACCACCGCTGACTCTGCCACCAAGGCTAACCGGTCTAAAGGAACAGACAGCAGAGAGTGAGGAAACAACCTGACACTTAGCAACAGACCAGGCAGGGCACCAACAAACCAGTCACTGGTGCTTTGTAAAGGGCTTTTCATGGCATTTTTGGAGTAACAGAGGGGCTGCCCTGCTGAGTATTACAGAAGCCATAGCTCAGACTTAGGGGAAAGTAAGGGAATTCACTCACACGGAAAACGATGTGAATACTCTAACTGCTGTTTGAGCTGGCATCTGACTCAGAAGTCACCAACACAAGAGCAGTGTAAAGGGTACAGCTGGTCCTCAGTTACAAAGCGAGTAACTCAGGCTTTCCCTAGTAGAAAAGGGGCAGTCAGGAGAAAGTGCGTAGTTTTAACTAGCTTTACTCGATACAGTCTGTGCAAAAACAGTTGAGGCCATGGTATAATTACCATCTTTTGGAATACACAGGCCAGCTCCAGTCATCTGATCATTCCAGGATGAAAGCCTGCAGAACTGCTGAAACATCATGCTCACCCCACCATGAAGCAGATAGAATTAAGCCCGCACACATCTCCAAACCTCCATTCAAGACACAAGGTCAACACGAATTGTAGGGACAGCACACAGGATTTTTCCCATATGAAGAGTAGTGCTTGAAAATTAGTAACACCACCGCATGCTGTATTTCTCTAGCAGAGCTCAGAAAAGCCAGTTACCTTACTCTTCTGCTATCCGGTTTCAATGCCAGAGGAGTACATGCAGCACAGTAAGACAAACTAGGAAACTTTCAAGCCATTTAAGAAGTGCTGGTTTTTAGTTCCTGTTCTATACAATCTCCATCTTTCCCAAAACACTGGTCAAAATAAACAGACGAGATTTTTTTAGAAGTTTACACTGACTGTTTCAGAAACAACTTCACCTGGGCCCTGTAAAGCAATGCCAGCGGCTCGATTTGAAACCCTTTGTCCAATACAAAGAGTGACTACAGGTAATGCAATTTACACTGGAAAAACTGCAGTTCAAATGACACAAGTGGCCCACATCCACTTTTTTGTTGTGATTTATAAAGTAACAGTAATAAGAAGCAGCACAAAGGCTTTTTCTTAATAAATTTTAATGTTAAGACCAGTCTGTCTGGGTAGAAACACAAAGTTACAAGAACCACACTACTGTGAATTCTGCAGGATGCACAGTAGTGCTAGCAATACTTGAGTGGCAAGACCGCTGTGGAACTGTTTACGAAAGACAGAATCTCAGTGTTAAGTGAAGAATGTAGATTACCAATGAATTTAATATTGTGAAAATAGATCTGTCCCACGATATACACCACCGTAAACAGTCAGATGCAATATTTATGCACATTAAAAATACATGGGGCAAATACTCAATCCAACATTTAGTCAGCAACAGTGAATGAGAGAAATAATTTGGTTATTTTTCTACTATTTCATGTCACTGGCAATTTCACTCCAAAAGGTAGTAATTGTGGTTCAAAACCATCAGGGCAACAGAAATTCTGTAAAAATAGTACTTTATGGCCTTCAGATAGTGACAGCCCAATCTCCCTGTCACCAGATTCCATTCGCTGCCTTAGAATTTGAGTCCAGACATAAAAAAAAAACAAACTACCACCATAAAAGCCTAGCCCACACTAGCTAAAACCACGTCAGATCAGAGATGCAACATCAATAAAAAGGAGATGAGTGTCTCAAAGCACCTGCCAGATTCTCCAGTATTAATTATATACACAATGCGGTTACGTACAGAATACTGCAGGGCTGCACCGAACAGCAAGTTACACGTTCCATCAGCTTTCTGTTTACTGCAATGGATACTGACATTTCCCCAGTTCATCCAGGGAAGCGACTGCAACCTAAGCATGTGATGATCTGATGCTACTTAAAGCTTCGCAATAATATTATGTATTTTCTTTAAAATATCTACATTAAAAAAAACCCCAAACATTGCTGTGAAAGAATACTATCTACATGTAGAAATAACAGACCTGACTTGGTGGCTTTTGTTTGACTGTGTGCTTGCAAAGGAATCTGCTAACTTTTCCCTGCCTGCTAAACAGTGTATGTAACTCTCTGCCCCAGAGGCAATAAATGGTACATGTTGGATCATTTCCTCAACATTATTCCCATAAAAATTCACAGTGACCAATTCAGAAAAGAGATTTGTTGTTGTTCTTGTTTGGGGTTTGGGTTTCTGAAGTAATTGTGCAATATAAAATTTATAGTACAATTTGCTACTTTGGTAACTTACCAAAAAAAACACACCCCAAAAACCCACGTTTGAAGCTCTTTAAGGGCTGGCCCAGAACGTTGCTCCTATCATGCTCTTTGTTTCTGTATGTACACGTTCTCTTGAGGTCCTGGACAAAAAGCTGCTATTTATAAGAAACTAGCTACAATTTAAGCTGTGGACCTCTCTAATTTTCCTTTGTGTCTTTAAATGCTTTTATCAATGGTCAGTTTTTTACTTACTGTTTCAATTCAGGAAATATTAATTCCCAAAGCCAACCTCCCCCTCCCACCTCAATCAAAAGAGACCAAAACCCGGCTGAGCGTGAGCACGTACATGTGAACTCTCGTAAGAGGAAATATTTTCTTGATTTAACAGCAACTGTACAGTATTACAAACTCAGACACATGAAAAACAATCAGGCAATAGAAAAATGTACAACAGCTTTGGTGTTATACAAAATAATAAAAAAGACAGCAAGATACATAGTTCATTATGTTCTCAGAGCAGCCACTTCATTGCTGACTGTAAGACAGTTATTTACTTTTGATATTCTCTGTGTGGCCTTTCCGCTCATGAAAAACCATACTGTATTACTGCAAGACCTGTTATGAACACCATAAAGTGAGCTCCAGATTTTATAAAAACATCTTGCCTCTTCACACTATTGCTTTTGTGGCACATTGTCAACAGAACAGCAGTCGAAAATAAAGTGACAACTAGATTTAATAAATTAATATACTTTCTTAAAGATGTACAATGCACATTCTTTTTAATCCAAGGTTTTAGGGTGTCAGGATACTTCTATTTACAAATATACAGACCTCAGACAGCATCGATAACATCAGAACATGCAGGTAAGGATCAGAGCCTTAACTGCTATCTGGACGCTATTAGCAGAAGCCCAAACACTGCTGAGAGTATTATTGGGAGAGATATCCAAAGACTGAAGAAGAGTCTATGAAAAAAAGGACACGTAAAGGCAAAGGGGAGGTCAAGATGTTTAATACGACCATCTATTCTTGTGAAGACTGAGGCGGAGTTGTTGATGATGTGCCTTGTTTACCAGACTTGCGTTCATAATTCACAAGTCGTTGTCCAACAAGGTACCTGGGATTAGAGTTAAAAACATGAATTAATTTAACTCTATAATACAACTCCTCTCTCTCTCACTGCAAAAGTAGTTCTCATATCAATAGAAGCTATTTTACAAGTGATCCCTCCCCCTCAATGGTCTTCAACCATCCTTTATTTTTCCCCTCTCCAAAATTCAGACATTCCATAGTGGAATAGAGGCATTAGAGGTTTGTATTTGCAGCCTTAACACAGATACTCAAGCAACTCAGGTACGTATAAGCTGAATGAAGATATGAAATATAAAGAGTGTGTTTGCATTATTTATACATCCATCCATCCTCTTTGCTGGATTGGATGTTACTTCTAAGAGCATCTTCACATCACAGTGTTTGAGCCACTGCCACTCAAACATCTGGGACAACAACTCAGACATAAAACCAAACACAAGTGCTAATGAGGTTTCAAGTTCAAAAAAGAATCTGCCACAGTGCAGAACATGCATCAGCTGAGTCTACCTAATGAAAAACATCCTGGTTGAAGAAAGTAAGAACTGTCGCTGCAACTCTGTTTCTTAAAGGGAGAGATAAGATCCTAATGCTACTCCCTATCAGATTCTTCATTGAAATTGTTTTAACACCTCAGCGGTTCAGTATTTTCCTACCCTTCACAGAATTCCTTACTTCCTCTATATCACTGTTTCACACTTCTGCTTTTTGACATCTAAATTCCTTTCTATGCTTCCTATTTGTCTGCTCATTCTACATGTTAGAAGAGCCATGGGAATTCTTCAACTGAAATTCATTTTAGCTTTGCCTCCTTTTGTAGTCAGTGGAAAGCAAAATTGTTCTAGGATAACTTAGGACATGAACACAAACTCTATTATTTTCCAAAGCAGAAAAAGCGATGAAGACTAGCTGCTGCCATCCAAAACTTATTTTTGCAAGTGATTAATACATAAGGTAATTATGCTAATGCAAAAAATAAGGTCATAAGGATAATACACACACAAAAAGCCCCAACAATTTGGAAACTAAGCTGAAAAAAACATCAGGAAAATATTTTATCTGGCATCCAAGTAATACAATGAAATAATCATTGACATAATCAGAAAAAGGTATAAAACTTTGTAAGGGCAAACTATCAGATCAACAGAATGTTCTTTAGCAGGTTAATTGGACTAGTGAGCAGAAAGAATAAGAAAAGCAGATACACAGAAAAGTCTGGAGAAATGGTTCTATATCAGTAATCCGAGACACAATTTCACTTGCAGAAATGTCATCATTATTACATTCACTTGCCCTTCAAGAATATAGAGTGGGAGACAGACAAGTACTCGGCTTCATTTGTGCTAAAATGCATTCACGTTAGACACTGGGGTGTCTTCCAACTATGAAGGCAGTCTCTCCTGTGTTTATCTGACTGAACCACAGGTAAAAACAGTTACCAAGAACACTTCAGGCCTGCCTCAGGTCATCTGTCTAGAAAGCACCTTAAAAATCCCTTTCAGCCCTAAGTACCCACAACACCTGAACTCAACCTGAAGTTATTGTCACAATTCAAAGTGAAAAAGTTAACGCTCTCCCCCCACCAATATACTCACTTGTCATTTTTAATATGTTCATAAAGGCGCTTGAACTGGCGGACTTGGAAGGAGAGAATTCCCATCAAAACCACTACCATAAGCAGAAAAGGATAGATCCGTCGCTGAACTAGGTTTTGCATTTCAGGAGTAACTCCTACAAAGCAAGACATGAACCTTGTGTCATCTAACATCGCAAATGCATGCAATTCTGCTTTTGAACCTGGTTCTATACCTTTTGTTATACTCTAACTTCAGCCCAAGCACTGTGACATAGTGCTGCCATTATCTCAGAGACCCAATGGGACAGCTACTGCTTTTTCATTAACAGTGTTAAAACTGGAAGGTTTCCATTAACACGTTGTAAATCCAGTTATCAGTTCATCTTGCTTATTAATTGCTGTGTACCTCATATCACAAGAAGGCTGACTCTTACGTGAAAGTCTACATCCAAGTGAGAGGTTAAAAAAAAGGTGACTTCTAGGACATGTTATCATAGCTTACTAGCTAAGGACAATTCCTGATGAAAAAGCATATCTGCTTCTAATAAATGATTTCCCCCAATTATGTGATAGGAAGGTCTTAATAAAAGTCTTTATAATTTACATTACTTTTGTGTTGAGTCAAAAAGCTTAAACACAGTATTTTAAGCTGTTCTAAGCTTCCTTTTGAATGTGACAAGTCATTAACGATTCCTAAAGAGAGACTAGAATTAGCAGGTGATTGTCCATGAAGAAACAAATGATCACGCCTTTCCCAAGCTACGTATCTACGTTTCTGCTGTTATGACAGTAGGCAGCCTCATACCCTTGGATGTATTCTGTTCTCAGTTTATTAAAATATGAGTCAGAAAAACATTCCTTTAAAAAAACTCTGAAGCTTTTACAATGACACGTCAGTCCTTCGGCACTTATATTTGCTAGCAGGAGTGGGTGTTCTGTCGATTTGTTTTTTAATAATCAAAAACTTGAAGTTTTATTTCCACAGATGTATTTGCACTGGTCTAACCCAATGGATGAGAAACAAGGAACCTCAACACATACATACCCAGTAAAGGTACAACACCAGAAGCGATGATGTAGGGCACGCAGAGGGAAAGCAGCAGAACAGAGATTACTGGTGCCGCCAGTTTATGGATTATGAAGTGTAAATCAATGTTACGAATCCCATTTGCATATACCTAAGGGGAACAAGTAAGAAACAGAATGGATCATACAAGAAAGCCAAGCTTTGGGCTTACAGAACTTTACCAAATTCTTGAGGAAACGCGTGTCTCAACTTGAAGAAAACCACAACAGTCACAGCTGAAGAAGTAAAAACTGTGTTTATCTATATAATGAATCACACAAGCGCAGGATGTGTTGGGTTGTAGGGGTCATCCAAGGGTCATCTAGCCTACCCCCCAGTCCAACAAGCAGGGACATCTCCAATTAGAACAGACTGATCAGAGCCCCATCAAGCCTGATCTTGAATGTCTCCAGGGATGGGGCTTCTACCATCACGGAGATCATTCAAACAGTGCCCAGGAAAGCAGCTTATTCCGGAATAACATCGTGATTTGTTTGCAGGAGTGCAAGCAACCAAACATCATAGAATAGAGCTGTGGACAGCTGGTTTGTATTTGTCAACAGAGCAAACCTACTTAATTTAGTAGCACAGGCAGAAAATAGGACCTTATTTTGTACTTGGAAAGGCAGAGCAGAGCTCTGCATGTGGAATCCGTCTTCCAGTTCTTGCATTTTTGCAGCTATTAGCAGGTGATAAGGTCTCAACATCATTACACTGATCACAGAAGCAAGACTGATTTCAGACACCACTGTCCACAGTCTGGATGTAAGCATTTCTAAAGACTGATCATGAGGGCATGTGTAAGACAGGCCCAAAGAGAGCAGAAGGGCGGGCTGTGGTTGACATCAACAGGTAATCAGAGAAGACTACATTTCTCCTGTGTCACAGCTAAAGTGATCAGTAAATGGTTCAGCAAGTGGGATTACACGCTACACTTAATCGAGAGAAGGACTTATACACAGTCATTATATCTAGCACAGTAACTGGAAAGTTACTTAACAACAAGCATAGACCTTAAAAAGATTGTAATCAAGAAAAGCTACTACCAAAAAAAGCAACAGGCTAGTGACTCAGAACTGCTCAGACTGTTCTGACTTGCTTAAACAGGAATGAAAACGGTGTTTTTCACATGTATTCAACCATGAATAAGGTTGCGCTTTCTGGAGAAGACAGAAATACTCAGTTCTTGAGAGGTGGTGCTAAGTAATGTCCAGTATTTGGGTGCATGGGAAATCATCTGAGAACTAATGATGGCTGTTACTTTAACGCCAACCTGGTAAAACTGCACACGCGTAGAAGCAGCTTTTGCTTCATTTCAGAGATTTTTGTTTAACTGGTAAACGGATTAAGTTATATAATTTAAAAGGAATCTACAAGACTAGTTAGGTTTTAATCAATCAAGTTACTCAATTACTCTGACACACACATTTAAAAAACATTTACAACGTATTATACAGGCAAATCACACGGACAACCGTTTCCTACCTGTTCAATAACAGTTTTCAGCCACCACTGGGGACCCATCAGTGTTATGGCAGCAATTATTTTGGCATGAAGAACTCCAAGAGCCCAGTCCTAAATTTGTAAAAATTAACTAAATTAACTAAAAAGTAAATTTTTAAAAATGAACTAAAAATTAACATTAGTATATTTTAAACAGTTTAAGTGCATAAAGCTTTTAGAGCAACTTACTAACATTACTTTGAAGTGAAAAGGTAATTAGTTTCCTATTTACATGGATATTGTTCAAAAAGAGGTGCAAACTCCTAAGAAAGGAGAGTGCCCTCAAGCTCAACTGGTATGGGTAAAATACACAGCAACCTGGAACCAGGAAAATCAGCTACGAGTGTTAAACCAAAGGCAAACCCAAAATAAAAATCATTACACTTAAAGCAAGAGACTACAGCTTGGGTACTCAATAACACTGGTAGCTTTTACCTAGAAAGAAGTTATTTTGATTCTTTAAAAAATAAAAGCAAGAGCAAAACACAAAGATGCTCACACCAGTTGGGAAACAAGTGGGTTTTTCCTTTTTTGAAATTTTAATTCTTCACAAAGCCCCACCTGGTGTAAGAAAAGCTAAACAAAGCAAGGCAATGCTCTTCACAAAAGGACATCATGCTAGTCAAGAGGAAAATTTATGCTTTAGCATATTCCAAAATTATTATGGCAGGGAATTAAAAGAACACAATATAACTACAGGCTTCAAGTGACCACTGCACATCAAGAGTCAGTCCTTTCTGCTTTAGAGATATTTGTAAGAGAGTCAATAAAAACCCCCACCAAGAACAGAATGCAAGGTACAAGTAGGCAAGTCACAATAAAAAGTTTTATCAGCTCTTGAGGTGAAGACATCAAATATTAATTGTCTTAAACTGCTTAACTTACTAACTCATAAGTTTTTAACTTACTGCTTAACATCTATTTCCCCAGAAATAGTAAAAAAATTAAGAAACTGTTACAAAAAAGTGACTGCTAAGACAGCTTTATGACTGCTCTAACAGGTAACGTTTGCTGTACTCAATATTCTCTTCTGTGAAAACCAGATATTATTCTCCATGAGCTCCTGTTACATTAAAGCAACTCTCAATAAAACCCAGTATTGTGAGGAAAATCTAAAAATTTGAAATGCCACAAGAAAATAAGATCTTTTATATTTAATTCCAAAATTTAGAAGAACTAACATGCAAAGTTTAAGAATTTTTAGAATCTGTAGCATTACAAATTCTTTCAGAAGTGTTTTGAAATCATGCTCATCTACCACTGCAATCATACACATACAATGTACTGACTCGTTAGTCATTTACTTGGACACCTCCACAGTATACTTGCATTGTTAAACACTGCAGTCATTAAACTAGTAGTTCATACAAAACAGCGTTTATGGCCTTCAGGTATCTGGATACTGAAAGTGAATTAAAGCCTGACTGTGGGCAGCTTAGAAAAATCACCATCAGCAAACGCTTTCGTGCTATTCAGTAATATTGAGTTAGGTCCCCTTAGGATTGAGTTACAAGTTCTTTCACAGTTCAGCCTAGGTGTTGGAAGCATTTGTTACTCAATTGACTTCATGTCTTCCACCAACTTGAAGAAATAAAGTTTGCACTCCCTTAACCTATGAGGTTTGACCGAAGGAAATGAAAGCACTGCTAACCTCAAAATCTAATGCTAAAACCAGTGCTTAATGCTAAAATCAGGATGAGATCTTAAAGCATATCAAATTGAAAAATTATTACATGTATCACCACTGAATTAAAACCTTGTGTGGAAAAAAAAGACCAGCTGAAGCTCCTCCTGCCTAACTGCAGGCAGAAACCCTTCCCAAAAGGTTAGTCAGAATAGGTCTACCTGTGCTATGTATATACAGGTATACTAACTTCTCTAGAGAACTTTACAGAATCATTTAGGTTGGGACAGACCTCAGAGGTCACCTAGTCCCAATTCCCCTGCCATGGATGGGGATACCTCTCACCAGGCCAGACTACCCAGAGCCCCATCAAACCTGGGCTTGAACACTTCCAGAGAGGGGACATCCACAGTCTCCTTGGACAACCTATTCCAGTGCCTAAGATCTAAGACTATGCTACGGAAAAGTGTATCTGATCACTGAAATGCAAAGATCCTTGGCTATCATCACAAAAAGTTCAGCTTTTTCATACTTAAAATTCCTAAGCACATCCTTTAGTTTCAATACTGCTCACATCCAGACCGAGCGTCTTTTAATTTGCCACACAGAAACGTACTCAGGAAAAACGCTCTGAAACACCAAACGAGCATGAAACAGGAACCCCCCTACTTCTTACTTCTAAATAAACATATCAGCCACACCAGAATGGGAGCAACTGACCTGCCAAGGATAGAAGAGAGGTGTTTGATCCAAAGGAACTCTCAAAGGTGCCACGATGACCAGCTCAAAGAGAAGACCAAGCAGAAGCGGAACCACACCAGCTAGCAGTATAGCCACTATTAATGTCTTCATTATCTAAAAAGCCAAGACATCTAATTAATGTGTTTATCGGATGATACACTTTGAAGGTTAAACAAAAAGAAACTTAAACACCACAAGCAGATAAAGCTGAAGGAAAAATCCCAACCTAGCCAGGCCTTTTTTTCCATACATACATACATACACCTCTAGCTATCATTTTTATTATATACATAGTTTTCCAGTGCAAATGGCTTAACTTCATGTCCTCTCCACATCACTGTGTCTCCTACTGGTGTCCACAGTTTGAAACTATAAGATTGCCTCTGACTCATCAGCACACGGAACACTGTCTGATGGCACTTCATGATACTGAGTATTCCCAGAGTTTGAAAAACAGAAGAATCTTTCCAAAACTGCCATTCTCCAGAGAGAACCAGCCCTAGGAATTCACACATTATGGAGTATTTCTGACTTAGAAGACTCAGAGCACTACATATTCATCTTTTCTTAAACAAGCTTAAGATTTCCTACATGAAAATGATGGGGGGTGAGATATTTGGGAAACACAGCAGTATGTAAAATACTTCTGCTCCTCAGCCTGTAATACAGCAATAAACACATGGGTGTGTCCATTACAGGAGACCATTTGTGCTATGAATGTTTAAAAATCACTAAACTTAGGCAACAAATCTGTTGGGATATAAATGTGTTGCCATGGTGAGAAAGTAATCTCCATGTACTGAAAAGGATTATTTTCTTTAAAAATACTAATTTGAACAATACGAAGACCTGACAACCCATCAACTCTCCAGTCATAAAACATGGCAACTAAAATCTCCCTTAAATTCATAGATCGTTGTTATAATATGCATCAAGCTACTTAGCAGAGCCGTTCACCATCATCAGTTTTACTAGGGTTGTTCTTTTTTAATAACGTCAAGTTGCTCAATGAACTAGCAATTCAGCTTCCAGGCGTGTGTGAAAACAAAAGTATTTGGGGATGCAGCACAGATGGGATAATGTTATGTAACGTTCACTTTTCAAAGAAAACACACACTTCTGTATTCAAACACACGTTATGAACTGAGTACTTCACACTGTGCTGCCAAAACTATAGTTAATCCATGCAAAGGGAACAGAAAGGAACATGTTGGTTATCTTACAGAGTAAAACCTGCAAAAATGGAAGAAGTCACTTTGTTGGCTACTTTTTTGATAAATCAGTCAAAAGTCTTCTCAATACTCACCATGAGAGACCACTCTTTAACCTTCTGAAAAATTACTCTACGACCCTGTGGCATCCAGGCAACCAGCACTGTCACTGCTCGGATCGTTAGCCAACAGACGTAAAGACCACAGGCAGCTGTGTATAGCTCGTGGATTTTGGCAGTCCCCGTCCAAAACGACATTAGCCATCGACCAGCAAAGACTGCAAACAGAAATGCTGTTAAACTGAGTAATGCTTTTTGATGGATTAAGGAAGGATGCCTACTAAAGAAATTCTTATCACATTTAATTGTCAATGCACAGATAGTCTTCAGTGTGGAAGATTTTGATATAATGCCCAGAGGGCAGGAAACACGTGAAGCACTACATAATGTGTTACAGAGAGGATGCCAAATACACACATCTACTTCTTTCCCCCTATGGTTTCATTACAGCAGTAATATGATCGGAATTACAGTAAAACAAAGCACTGAATACTGCACTATGTGCAGCCTAAACACTAATATCCAGGTCTGCAAAGCCAGCAGGGGGTTAATGTCTAAGCTTAAACTTAAAATTATGATTTAAGATTATTTATTAATTATATTACTTGAATTTATGATTCAACTGTTTGGGTTATTTCCCTGCCTCATATAATTCTTTAAGGCTTACCGATGGGGCTTCTCAAGCTCTCTGACAAAAGAGGGAGACTGAGTGTTTAATTTTTAGTAATGTTTGTATTCAGTACTAGTATAGTGGAATTATTTACTGCTACTAAAACCATTAGAAAATTGGTAATTCTGATCGCAACACTTACTAACTTTAGGATCATTAACACAAAGTGGTAAAAAGGACACAGTAGCCATGTTATAAAATTCAAATTAATTTAAAAAGCCTTAATTTATGCCAAATTACTAGAAAATAATGTGATTATTTTGGCTGAAGTATTCATATATTTGAGAAGTGGCGTGCATATCTCTTCCAAGTCTCCTAGTTACTGATGATGATACCTTCAGAACAGAGTACTGAATTAACAAATACTGTAGAAGACCTTGCAACTTGGTAACCAAGACATTTTCCTTTTTTAAACACTAAAAGCAGATGGAAGTTTCAATTGTCTTTTCTACTACAGAGATTGTCTCAGCACTTGGAGCCCTGCCCCCAGAAGACAATTATTTTACAGCAAAACAAAGAAATGACAAAGTATGCCATTTAAATACAGGTATTATTACTCTATTATTTAGATTTGAGGTGGTAACAGTCTGATGATGCACCACTTTCCATTAAGGAGCTTGGAAACATGCTGACCTGGTTTTAAGTGCAGTTGTATATCAACAGACTTACCTGGTAAGGTAAGGCAGATAAGACTAGCGATCAGTAATGTTATGCACATGAAAACAATCAAAAGAAATATCTGAAAGAGGTAAAAAGAGAAACAGTTGGTAAAGTTACTTAACCAAAGCAAAACAACCCCACACATAAAAAAAGATGTAATATCTTAGGAGGTCAGCTAAACTAGAATCCCCAACTTCTGTTTTACTGTAGGAATAAACCAGTGGTAACAAACCACTCTACAGTCCCTGCAGCAGACCTGCTTCGGTATGGAGAGTTCACTTCAGTTGCCCCAACTTTAAAATTAACAACTGAATTCAGAGTGACCAAAGTTCTTTGTGCTACATGAACATAGAACCTGTTTCTGCAAGACTCATAGTTAACCCTGAAAGGTGTGTGGCTTGGTGTGACAGGTAAGCAGGACTGGTTTTATAAGGAAAACCTTGCCGATAGGTTCTTCCAGATGCTCTTAGTTTGATGTGCTCAGCAGCTGGCAGCAAAGCCAGTGGCTCCTCATTCAAGCTAAGCAGAGAATTCTCATGTAATTGACCTCTTTAAATATTTGAATGGTCTCAAGCACCATGTACTTGAGAATTTCTGCTGCACTGCTGATCAAAGCCATACAAAGAGTAAACTTACTATGCTAAAACTAACACTTAATTGTAATAAACTATTGAGAGAAAGCTGAATCTGTAACACACATTTTAGGGATAAGGTAGATCAGTCTCATCCCTGGATTAGAATCTTCTACAATGCTTGAAGGAAGATCTTGTGGTTTTGCTGGCATTAGCTTCTAGAAAGAGGGATGATTCCATAATACACAATTACTTGCCAAGTGACAGACACCTTTTTCACACAGAACACTCTTGAGGGTTAAGGGTCCCCAAGTAAGAGAAAAAGGAAAACAAGAGTAGACGACAACTGTACTGCAGGTAAAAAAGCTTCTCAATGGTGCAGAACACTTTGACTGGCCTGGGATCTGTACTGTCTGTAGTCACACAGGGCATTCTGGAGTGAAGTCAGCCCACATGGGAACAAAACACATGAAGGACTAAAGCTTATACAAAGTGTTTAAGTGCCATACGCAGCCACTTCTTAGATCAGCGAGCAAGAACACTTACAATATGAAAAGCAACTCTTGGACATAACCAAAGCGCAGACAGCACTGGCAGTGACTGCAATGTATTCTGACTTAAAGACCTTGAATAATGCTTATTTCAAAAAGCACACTGGCTAAAATGAGAATGCGTATTAAAATCCTGAAAATAGCAGTCAAAAGGTGAAGTGTTAACAGGTGATGCATTTAGACATACTGATGTGAAGGTCTGGTATTAACTCATGCTACTAATCACGAGATTTACAGCGGAAGTCTCCCCTGTCATAGTAAACAGGAAAATAGAAATGTCTTTCAGAAGATATTTTCAGAAGCTGGAAATAAACTCAGAGGGGGAAAAAACCCAAACAGAAAATGTATGAACACTGATAAGCAAAATTTAAAACTACAATGGGATAAGGCAAAATTGATTACAGAAAGAACATTCAAGAATGTGAAGGAACAATGCTAAACTTTCTCTAAATGACTTAGAAAAACCTACCCTGAGCGGGAATTTTAAAGGCCTACGATAAGGCTGGAAACCCACAGGTCCTCCTTGCTGAAGTATGGCTTGATGGGCTGCATGAAGACCTTCTCCCACAACTGGAATGGCATTATTATTGCGAGCATGTGGGTTGTTAGGCTGCTGGTTTGCATTGTTTTCATTCTCTTCCTGGTCACCAAGTAGGTAAGAGTGGAGATCCCTGTAACAATCGAAGTTTCAGTTTTGTTCTGTTGGTATGAATGAGGAACTTACAGAAAGACAGGCCCACCCAGCATGAGTAGAAATTGTCCATTTGTCCAGGAGTAATGGCAGAATCTTGATAAAGTAGAGTAAGTCGCTTTCTCATAATGTACTTAATGTCATGCAAAAGACAGCCTGTAGAAAAAAATGCTGGTGTGGCTAAGTATTAGAACAGTGGGAACACAGCCACAAAAAAAGATGGAGCAACAAAATTATCTGTTGAGTATCTGTTTGACTGCTTTAAAAACAAGATCTGGTATTAAAGCTGTTGCACACACAGAAGAAAGTGGCATAGACAATTCAGTTTATGTAAGCGGGCAGCTCAACTGACAGCTTTTATTTTACTGCTACTAATTCAAGGGCCTTCGAACCCAAACTGCAAAAGGACAGTACCGTATTGCTGCAGAGATGCTTTCACAAGTAGAAAGCCAAGCATCATCTTTCAAGAAGATTTTGTTTACAGCTTTAAAAAAAATCCTAGAAAAGAGTCTACTCTAAAAGCATTCCATTGATGTTTCCTGCACACATCAATAGCAAATAGGTATTTTAGTCTAAATTAAAACCCCAAAACACAGTATTAACATTTAGAAGTTAATTTAGCAGAACAGGAATGAGTGAAGTTTCCCTATAAAAAAAGAAGTATTTTGAATCCAGTGCAAGGAAAAGTCTTTCATTCACTGTCTCAGTCTTAGATATAACTTAGCAAGGAATAAATATTAATCCTTGTAATGCTGCATTGGTACAACCCACAATGAGCAGGACATGGTGAAGAATGACCAAGTACCTTGAAGTTAAATTCAGAACTTTACAGAAACAAAATCAACCTTCGTTTTTTCTTGAATAATTTGGCAAACAACATATGAAGTAAAAAATAATTTCAAGTGCTAAAACTCTGCCTGGCAGTTTAAAATGAAGAATCTCACTCTGTTTTAGCTGCCAAAGATACAGATTTCTCCTTCTTTAGAGGCAAACTTTAAAAACCCCAGTTTAAAGGTGTTGACTTTAATACCTTCCCACTTAACACTCTAAATAATTTTCCCTTTTTCCTTTTTTTCCTTCTTATAGAAAGAAATACAAGACATGCACATGAATTGGGTAACTCACTGAAATGCTCTGCTGGCACCTCTTTAAGGTAAGTTAACAAGCTGGTAGTACACAGTGTAGTAGCAGTACAGTAGTAGTGTACCAAATGAAACAACTTGTGGTAAACCAGTCCAAGCAGGCACAACTATTACAGAGCTCTCTCCATCACGTATTTATCTATAGAATAGTTATTAAAACTCCTTGATTGGGAAACTCTGGAAAGCACTACTGCTTTCAAGTTCAAAGCTAAGCTGGACACAACACTTGAGGCTGATTTTGGCTTTCTGTACTTACAGCAAGTATCCAGCAGTAACAGTCCATGCTCGTACGAGGCCTTTCAACCACTGTCTTGTATGTCCTTGTTCTAGCAAAGCTGGAAGTACCACTTGAAGCAAAAGGAGCTCTAGGGAAAGTTCACTCACTGGAGCATCACTAGAAACAATCAGGAGAACAGAAAGTCAAACATAAGGACATTCTGACAGTAATCTCTTATACTGAACCATATTAATGCCATCACAATAAAAACACACTGAAGGCCAACAGGTACTTTTCTTTTCTTACTTTTTTGCAAACATTTTTCCTCTTCTCAGAACAGGTGAGATGTTTAACACCGTTGGTGCACAAGCAGTTTAATAAAAACCTCATAGAAAGATTCTACCAGAATATGATTTACTTGTCTATTTGCTTCTATCACTGCTTGCTGTTTCCGTTATTACTTACAACCAGAGTGGTACAAGCTATCATCAAAAAGAAATGCTGTTGCAGTAAAATTTTATTCTTGAAGCAGAGATAATCAGGATTGAGTGTGAAAAACAAACAGCAACTTCACAATCAAAAAGTTGAAGGAAAAAGTCTTTCGAGGGCATTTGAAACTAAACAGTTATCATTATGAAAGTAATACAAAAAGCCTTTAATTTTTCTTAGTAGCTTTTAATTTGACAAAAAGATGAATGATGTGAGTGCATCGTACAATTTATGTTTTTAGAACAGTGAAGTTTAGATTAATTGCAAAGTACCCTACCTAACAATGTCACATGAACACTTGAAGAGCACAAATACACTTTTTTCTCGATATAGGGAGATGGAAAAACTCATTTATTTTTTAAATAAATGCTTACCTGTAAAGCATAACATTGTATGGAAGAAAGTTAGGCAGGAGATACTTAATAATGCGTATAGGAAGCCAGAGCATCAGCAATACAATTGATCCAAAAACAATCTGCAATAAGGAATATAAACGAGTAAATGTGACTAGCAAAAACAACCAAACCTAGATTCCTAACATGTTTCTTGTGTTGTGGGTTAGTCTTGAACAAGCCTCTACCCAGCTACTTGCTTATTCTCCTCCTCCAGCTGAATGGGGAGAAAACAGAAGGACGACAAGAAGATTTGTGGATTGAGCTAAGGACAGTGTAATAGGCGCAAGCAACACAAAAATGGGATTTTGTCACTATTTCCCACCATCACGCAGATGACTGGCATCTTCCTGGGAAGCAGGGTGTCAGGACATGCTAACAGTTGCTCAGGAAGACAAATGCCACAACTATGAACATCTCCCCTTCCTCTTCTTTTCACACAGCTTTTACTGCTGAGCATACTATCATATGGTGTGGAACAGCCCTTTGGGCAGTTTGGGTGCACAGACCCAAATATACTTGTTCTCTGGAAGGGCGAGGGAGCAGGGCAGAGCAAGAAAGGAAGAGCCTTGACCCTGCACATGTATCCTTGAGACACAGTCGAAACACTGGTGTGTTGAAACACACTCAGCCACTAACCAAAGCCCAAAAAGACAGGGGTTGCTGCGTCAAAACTGGACTCCACCCCAGGCAGCCCAGTGTGCTGTGACACTCTTGCCAGACAGGGCTTTGTCTGAATAAAAACTAACTAGCTGACAAACAGAGTATCAAACAATTCTACATTATTCCCCTCCCTCTGTACTGGGATTCCTCTATTTAATTAGTGGCTGAGTTTTCAAGTTGTAGAAGCCTCAAAAGACCTTTCAGTTTCTATTTCACCTTGTTTTAAAATTGTCTGAAAGGACACAAAGTATCAGGGGAGATCAGGTGCCTAAAGACTTCTAGAAATCCCCTTTCCATAAGAAATTGGATTAAAAAAATCAAGTATATTTTATACACATTCTTACACTTCAAAGAAATGCACCACTAGAAAGAAAAGCACCCCATTGTTTAACTGTGTAAAGAAGAAAAATCAAATCAAATTCTTCTTGAAACCTAACACTTTACCTTCCACACAGGAAAATCATTTAAAATACTGAGAAAGAAATACAACTTGAAAAGGGTCAACTTGTGTTTTGAAATGGTAAACTGTAAATGGTCATCATCCTGGGTCTCATATTCTAGCACAAGGCTGGTAGAATTTTTGCACTAAGTAGCTAAGCAAATTGAAATGTGAATTTCAAGTACTGGCCAGTTCCAACACAGACCAAGAATGTATCTCCAGAGACCTTTCTTTAGTAACAAGCAGATGTTTTCTTTTATTTGGGCCACTTGCTATGACACAGTTTCTTTATAATTATCTAAAGGAAAAAACACACTAAGAGGCATAAGGGTCAGATCCTCTCATGTCTTGAAGGGCTCTCTAGCAGCAAGGTCTCCCTCTGAGCTTTCACTTCTCCGAGTTCTTCAGTTGTATTAAGACAGTACATCAAACAGTATTTTGATACGTTAGGTCTCACAGTTGATGGGACATTTGTATCAAAGACAGATGGAGATTTATCACTATCTCCCTACTAGGGAAGTTTTAGCCAAATGAGCAAAAGAAAGAAACTTACACTGTTTTCACTATCTCACAATGATAGTCTAGAAACAGACACACCAGCCAAATCCAACCCCAAAAGTAACTAGAAAGGTACTTTGCTGGCTGCACTGCTTCAGATAAATTGAACGCACAAAGAAATTCTAGAGAAAAGTTCTTACCACTGATAAGATAAATCTCCTGAGGTGTCTATAAATGGGCAAGTGAATCATTTCCTGCACAGGATTGAAGTCTGGATCATTCAAATTCCTGAGAAACCATAAGACACCAGGTCTCAAGACCTAAGGTAGAAAATTGAAAAGGTGAAAATTCTGTGTTGTCTTTTATTTCTGATGACAGTGCTTCAGCAAACAGATTTTAAATGTAACATGGGTTTTTACTGAATAAGGTTCAACAAAACGATACAGAAAGAAGAAGCATCATCACAGACAAACAGAGATGCAATAACCCAATACACACCTAATTTTTAAGTATTAATCCATGCTAAACACCTGAAATGTATATATTCATTTGAAGGCAATACTGGTGTTTACGGACTGTTTGTAAATTAAAAATACCTAAGTAAAATATATTCTAAACCATGATTTGCCACTGCAGTCAGTATCAGTGTGGCCCTTTTTATGAAAGGCTGAAATGCAGTGCACACACACAAACTGCAGTAATACCCCCACAAGAAAGATTTAACAGATCAACACAGAAGCTTCTCTATATTAAATACCTGTCTTGTTCTGACAGACTTACCTCTCTCAGTAAAAGAATGAAGGATGCAAAATAGAAGACGTAAACCATTCCAACTAACCAGTGCAGAAACATTGTGGTACCTGGGGCAGACTGAAAGCTCAATTCTCTGTCTTTCAAAGTGGCATCAAACATCTCCTAGAAGGTAAACAGTAAGCAAAGAGGAATTCAGTTTGAAAAACGCTCACAGTTACACACTTTGTTTACCCTAGCTCATATGTACAACTAAGAATTTACTTGAAATGCCTGATTCATGCTAACACAAATAATTACTGCAGTTAATAGGAATAACTGGAATAATTTACACTAAGATCAGCAAATAAAGATTTATGATAAACTCTGACGATCCTTGAATCCCTTCCAACTTGGCAGACTATGATTCTGATACACTAGATAAGACAGAAATTAGTTCAAACAAAGGGGCACTGTGATGGAAGCAAATACTTATTACCTTATGTAAAATTCTAATTATACTAAGACTAGAAGAAATTCATTGTCTCTGAAATAAGTAACTTTTTTCCCCAAGAGAGAAAAAACATCCTTCTCAGTTCCAAGCAAAACCAGTACAAGCATATCTTGCTCAAAACAGAAAGAGACCAATTAACTACTAAAATATGAAGTCCTTATCATTTCACATAAGATTTGTACATGAAATGTATCCAATACATCCCTAAGTTCATTATCACAGTGATCTTGTAAATTAATTAAAAAGCATTACATTCTTACTATTTTAGTAACAGTGTGTTAATTTTTATTTAGCAAAGAAAAACCAAGTATGCAGTACTTACAAAAAATATTCTTCTGGATACACCATGTTTAAAAAATGAAGACTCTAGTCAAACTCACAGTGCCAACTCTCTCCTCATCAGAATTTTTTTTCATTTAAATACAAACACTGTTAAGATTTGATCCCATTTGTTTCCATTCTTACCAAAGAGCATATATCCAACCACCAGCCGCAGATGAGAGGAAACACACCGATTTCAACCACCACTAACAAGGAAACCTTTAGGAGAAGAACAAAAACACCTCATTCACTTAACAGAAATTACTAAGAAAATTATATTGCAAGCTTCATTTTAGAGGGCTGGGGTTTTTTTGCCATGCACAAAAAATAGCATTACCTTGACAACAATATAGCAAACTCCTAATAAACGACGTGATCGCTGGAACTTAACAAGTGCTGCCAAACCCTGAATAGTCTGTCAAGAAAACAATACTGACAAATACTTAGCAACAGCTAGATTTTGTGCCTCCAGCAATACGAAACATGTAAGAGACAAAAGTGAAATGTGTATTTTATATCACAGCTACATTTTAAAAATTGTCTGTGACTCTAGAATTCAAAGCCTGATGTATGGGATAACCCACTGAAAACACACCGCAAAAATAAACTAATAAATAAAAAACATAATACCACCCTTCTTAAATCATGCATTCAGAAGTCTTCTCAAGAAATAAACAGTTGCCTTTGAAACTGCCTGCCCCAAGTACTCCAGTCCTAAAACTGAGGGCCTACCTTTAAATAGCAGCTTTCCTTTCCATGCAATCTGAAACAAACCCTCCAAGAAAAATCCCTTCTAAGAAAAGCTGGTGCCTATTAGTTTGGGAGTTTGCTTTGTTTTATTTTAGGAGGCAAAACAGAGACACACCAATCAAATGCTTTAGCAGATGTTGGTACAGTGCAGTCTCAAGTTGGTGTTGAACTCTTAAAGCAGAAAACTGCTAACAAGTGATTAATCTTTCAAACTGAAGTTGGATAAAAACACATGCAGCTGCAACACAGAGTTTTTACTCGTGACCAAATCCTTTGAGCTTTCAGGCCTTTGCCATGATTTATCTTTCTCTGCAATAATGAGAAAAGACTCGCTGCAAACTCTCAGTGTTCAGAGATAAATTGAAGCTGAAATAATCTGCAGTCTGAAGACTGGGCAGGATCAAAAAGATCTGAATACATTTCCCATTGCCCCCTGTGCATTTTCATAATCCCAGTTTTCTTTTTGCTGCAACTACACAGCTCACAGCAATAGCTGAAGGACAGTGAGGAACACACAATGGATTTACATTCATTATCTCAAGCAAACCTTCAATTTTAGCTGTGGGCCTTCACGTAAGCATAAAAGCCCATAAGTCTCTGTTGTTAAACATCTGCAATTCTTCTGAAGAGCACAGGAACACTAACAACATTTTAAGTGTCTATGACAAGAAACTGTTTTTAGAGTCTTCACTCAAAACAGCAGAGCACAATGGTATACTAATTGCATCTGCATCATGTCTGTGCCTCCTCAAAATATATCCAGTCAGATTATTTAAATGTGAACTCTGAACCAGGCGATCACTGACAAAAGGATACATGACAAACAATCAGAGTCACTGCTAGCAGAACATAGCCAACTATAGCTGTAATCAGGCCTTCAAAGTGAGATGCTTGAACCTGGAGGGGAAGGGAAAGAAAAAGGGGAACATTTATCAGTCAGTCTCTTAAAAATGATCTCGTTTTTATGAATTAGGATCAAGGTCAAGTGTTAATTCAAAAATAATGAGATTTATTTAGTTTTAACGTATCTGAATAATCTCCTCCTTTTTAGGATCTCCATCAAGTTTAGAAAATGCTTAAATTTACTGGAAAAGTCTGAACTACTTTATTCAAACATGAAACAATCATACACATGGAACAAAAAAGTGTCACCTTACACTATTTCACTCCCTCCTAAGCTTTTACTACCTACAATCAACTATCAGAATTACTCAGTACGCGAATTAGAAGAACCCAACATTGGATAAACTCTCACTTGAAGTGTGTACAAGTCAGAAAGAATGACAGAATATTTGAAATCATAGATTAAATGAGGTTTGAGGAGGAAAAGTAAGACACAGTCCAGTGTCCTTCTGCAATCACAAGTAAAAGTGCAAGTATGCTGCAAAATTATTGCTATTAAATAAACGGCAGTTTAGTCATTTTTAAATAACAGTAAAATACTTACATATTCCTCAAAGCCAAGGCCGACAATGGAGAAGTGACCAATGTGGTATGGACAGAATGCTGTGTAACAAGCAGAAAGAAAGGGAGAAAAGCCCATGAAAACTGCTAAATGGAGCTACTTCTCATTAATTTTGCGTAAGCAACTAAAAAAAAATACTATTGAGCAAATGTTTGAAGGTTTATATTTCTGTAATTTTGCAAACATTGAAAAACAGATCAGAATTCATGCTGGAACACTCCAAACAATAGGTAACTACACAGAATTAAAAAGATAGGCACAGCAAGATGAACTAAGAAAGAAAAGACTAATTAATACGATGCTCCGGTGAAAGCATGAGGGGGAATGGCAAAGTCTTCAGATGTACTAAGTAGTGTCATCATTCCTCTCAGTCGCTCTTGCTAGACATCAGACTTACAGCTTAAAAGCTGTACCTTTTCCTTGGTGTTCTATGCAATTACAGTGCAGAGTTCAGCTTTTTTTTTAAAATCACTTTCACATAAAGAGAATTTCTTATAGATCTCTTTGAATAAAAAGCATAAAGGAGTTGAAACTCCTTGGAGTAATGAAGTCAAACTTAATTAACATCCAAAAGACCCCTGCAGGAGAATTTCTGGACCAGGAGATAAATTTCCAAATGCTTTATTTCTGTTTTATCTTCAATAAAGTACCTCCTGTGAAATCTGAATTCACCAGGACTGTTATCACTAATATCTAGAGATTTGGCTGTTGTAAACTAGGCATTAATTAGCGAGAAAGACACTCAGAACAGGCTCGACATGCACAAATGAAATTTCCATATCTCCTGCTCAGTTTCTCAGCAAATTCATTCCCCTTCTCTTCTTGTTAGTTTCCCACTTGCTGAAGTGGAAATGAGCAATGAAAACATACGTATAAGAAATCCTTACTAATAATTTTTATTAACTCAGTGGATTTAAATCAAGGGTTTAGTAATTTCATAGCTATTATCTACTTAAAATCCTTAATCTTATAACCTCTAAAAAGCCTAATTTACTTCAATAAAGACTGAAATTGACTAATGAGCAGAAAGAAATAATTCCAAGTGTTTTCCAACTCTCGCTAGAGCAGATATACTCCCCTGTAAATTAAACGTACATGATACATTTCTATTTTCTTTTGATTTGTGGTTTGTTTCAGTGACTGGATGCTCCAATCACTGGTTGAGTACTGAATGGTCTACTTGACAGCAAAAACTTTCACCTACACTTTCAATTTTTGAAACTCAAAAACTCTTGTGCCAGAAAGACTACTAAAAAAAAATAATTTAGACAGCATAACTAATCCCCTTCTAAAATAATAATTTAGTGCAAGTGAAATGTTCATGTCCAGTATTGAGTGTATAAACTGCTCTATCTTGTCACTACATATGTTGCTACTTCTGCACACAGTTCTGTCAAATAAATAGTGTCTGTCCTTAAACGCCTCCACGGATGGGGACTCTACGACCTCTTTGGGCAGTCCATCCCGGCGTCTCATCACCCCTTCCAAGAGGAAATGCTTTCTAACATCCAATCTAATGCTCCCTAGTTGCCTGGGAGAAGAGTCTGACCTCCATCTGACTACAACCTCCCTTCAGGTACTCATAGAGATGGGTAAGATCCCCCACGTCTCCTCTAAGCTAAACAACTCCAGCTCCCTCAGCCTCTGCTTGTCAGACTTTCCTTCCAGTCCCATCACCAGCTGTGTTTCTTCTCTGGACATGCTCCAGCACTTCAATCTCTTTCTTGAAGTGAAAGGCCCAGAAATGCACCCAGTAGTTTAGGTGAGGCCTCACCAGTGCCACCTGAGCACACTGTTGTTTCATATTCCACAGACAAAGCTGAGGCACAGGGAAGAGTTTTTTTTTTCCTCCTACAGCACTCAACGAGAGTAAGGTACAAAAAAATTCCAATTATCTGAATCACAGTATAATGCCTCTCCAGAGGGTCTTACGAAGAGTTAAAAAGGTTGTTCTGTTGCAATTTGGGATACAAAATGAAAGTACATTTGACAATTCTGCACAGTCAACTACATTCTTGCATGCCCCCTTCCTCTCAGTTTTGAGCTCCAAAATGGATTCTTAATGGAAAAAGTAATTCAACTCTATCTAGCAAAAACTGTAAGGAGAAAAAAACCCACAGGTTCCAGCCATTCCTAACAGAACTACATTTGCTCACAAAGTAAAATTCCAGGAGTTACTCCTTTAATTTAACAGTATTCCAAATGAGTATTACTATGTGTTAGTTGACATTAATAAGCTTTCAGTAATTTGCTATTTGAAACACGTTCACTTAAAGGAATAAAGACAAAAGCAGAAGCAATAAACATTTATTATCATACTCCCAGTTGGCGGTTCCATTTTGAGATGTCACAATTTGATTTATTCTGAGAGTACAACATTGAAATCAACCTGCGTTATCTCTGCACGAACAGGTTTTAAAACCTAAAAGCAAAGGATACTTACCAAACACGAGAATGAACAATGTATTTAAAGATACCACCCAAAAGACATGTTCCTGCAAGGAATATGGGGGAAGGAGGGAGGAAGACAAGGACACAGTACATAAACATCAGTCATTTGAATAAGTGATTTTACTTTTGGAGCTAAGCATTTTATTTCAACTGACTATTATTAACAGAATGTGCAGACTTCATGTGATGAAATGACAGCACATCTTTCTTAATGTTACCTTTAGCTAAGTTGTGAACTCAGCCATAAAGAACACTGGCATTTTAATTCTTTCAATATTAATATTTAAGGAAAATCACTGATGACTTCATAAGCTACATTACTTTAATTAGGAGATATTACATTAAAATATGACACATTTCTTTCAGACAAGATTTTCATTTACCACAACAGAACTTATACTCCTGGAAGAGAGCACAGACCTGCTTTCCCTTTAAAATATAAAGGGCTTCTCTTTTTAAATTAGGTGATGTGGCAGGTGATACCCCATAAATCACTGTGATGGGTTAAAGTTTTGTGGCCGTTGAAGATCTGCCACTCTGACTCTGAAGATAAAGCTGGACATCTCCAAGTCAGGTAGGACTGGGTGGAAGAGAAAAGCTATGACCAGGCCCACTAGACAGTAGTATACATTAAACACTTAAGAGTTTGTCAAGAGCTATCTACACAGGTACACCCAGAGACAAGCGTTAAAAAGACATCAGCCTTTTTAGGAGTGCTAAATTACTGTAATCACAGTGAGTTTTGAAACCAATTTAAAAGATACGCACTCCACAGAACAGACTGGCTTACTATGAAGGTTTAAAAAAAGATTTGATAATAAATTAAGATAATTTCCAAGAAGGGAAATATTCTAGGGAGGGAGGAACAAAACAAAAACCAAAACCCACCCACATAAGGTCAAGAAACAGAACTGAAAACCTGAAACTTTAAAATCTAGTCTAAGCTAAAAATTTACAGTGGTGGTATCGGGCTGATCAGAGAAGTCTGAATTAGGAAACTGTTTTCATCACAAAGGCTAGAACAGTGACACATTTTCAGTGCATGCTTTTTAAAGTGTCTACCTGTGTCTTTAAGAAATTGCACTTTGATACCACATTGTACAATTCTACTCTGTGAAACTCCTAAAATAGACTACTTGCTTTAACACGTTATCATATGAAAGTCACTTTGAAGAATGTATCTCATAAAAAGGGACTTTAAAATAGAATAACTTAATACAGTATACTTTAAAAATGCCTTCTATATAAATTCTTGAAACACAGGATTTCACTTACTAAAAAAACCAAGGATCCATCAAGTCCGAGCATCTATAAAGATAAGAAAGTTAATTTTATTTATTCATCAGAAAAACTAAGCCAAGTGCAAAAGTAATTCATAGAAGCCTCCTGCACTCAACACTCCCAGCACTGTAAACTCAGTTGGTCAAAAGGCAGCGATACACATGTGGAATACCTTAACACATGTATTAATATACGGAAAACCAAACCTAAAATTAATTAATTTACAGGCTGTTTCATGCCAAGATTTAGAAGATGCTGACAAAGACTGAACTATTATTTAAATACATGTTTAAACAACTCAAAATACAAGACCAAATTTTTATTTACTTCCTAACTGCAAACAATGTTGCACTGAGAAAAGTCAAAGACTAATACTTTACAATTCAAATCATAAAAGCAACTACTATGATCTGACTTATGAAGTTCAGAACAGAAGTGGTTTACAGCCAGCAAAGACGGGAAACAAACTTCCTATCAGTCTGTACAGCTGTTACAGGAAGCATCCAAAAAAACCCCAAAATAAGAGTATCTATTGAAAGGAATACAAATCTCTCCTTTAAACCCTCTTCAACAATTTCTTACTATTTCAATTGAGACACTCCTACTTCATGATTACTATCATCACATACTGAGTTCAAGCCTACTTTGTACCAGGGTAAGGTCCAATATGTTATTTTACAATATAAGCCAAGACACAAATATTTTTACCAATTCGGAAAGCTCACATGCTATTGCTGCCAGGTGAAATAGCAGAGAAGACTGCTCTGTTTCTGATACTAAATGCCAACTACATATCTATTGCCTATGACAGTAATATTCTGTATTTCTATATTCTAGTTAGGTATCTATATTCTTGGAAAAGCATCAAAATATTCGTAACTAGGAGAATATAATCATTTCCCAGCACAGAAGTTGGTTCAGAAGTAACATTTACGTCTTGATATACACAGCAGAACAATTCAGAAGCCTGTGTTTAGGTACATCCTTTTCACTAACAATTTTTAACAACAAACACATAAGTTTTCACTAGATACAAAACAAACATCCATCCCATGTGATGTAACTGTATTTATACCACTCTGAAACTAAGGGGACAACTATATCACAGCCTAGGAACACAGAAGCAGCCTTACAATATGTCAGTCATAGGTACTAGTGACACTCTTAAATCACATGAAGTGGCTCTACCTTTGGACAGATTTTGCTGCATCTCAGCAGGCAGATCTCAGATGTTGGCTACTTATAAACCAGCTACGGAAAACTACTTTGAGCCTCTAGACTACTTGGATTACACAGTACATGGATCTCAAGCTCCACTTATGGAATCTGTGATCCACAAACCAAAGACAAGCGTTTTTATGAAATATGTGTCTTTTGCAAATATGTAAATAAACCCACAATTTCCAATCCTCTCTTGTAGTTTAAAGTTTTCATGAACATAAATTCTTTTAATTAATTTAATTTTCATGAAAATTAAGCATTACGCTATATATGTGCTCCTAATCTGTCCTACCATACTCAGTACAAGCTGCTTAATTTTTAATCCTGACCAAGTTGCAAACGTCAGGGAAGCCTGTACTGCAACATTTTTCAAGTTGCTACTATACTACAATACACGCGTTTTTGGTAACTAACAAGTAGCATAACATTGTTTTTAATTTAATGACATTTTTAGGCATCTCTTACTGATGGTTTTCACACCAGACAACAGCATCCAAATCTATCTCAAAGGGACATTAACCCAACAATGCTACAAATCATTTAATGAACGAGGCTGAATTATTTGCAATTTAAGAAAATGATTCTTACTCACTCGCTCCCAAGTGAGCTCTTCTGCTGCTCGATCCCATTCCAAAGCATTCCAGTTCATGTCATCTGAGGAGACAATGGAGGTTTTTTACAGTGGCTAGCTTCACCCACAAGATGTAATCACTCAGTGCCATGTTTTAAATGAATGAGCAGACTTCACTGCGTAACATTCAACTCATAAGTGCTGATAAATTTTCAGGAAGAAAAAGTTTCAGCACTCAGGAAAATATGAAGTATGGAAAAACAAGACAAATGAGCTGACATGAGAGTTTAGATAGCTGCCTTGAGTTATGACAGTTCTATTCTCAATGGTTTAATTTATATTTAAAAAAGACTAGAATATTACTGTTTTGAGTCACCTGTTACCTTGTGCTCCATTGTTTGCATCTGCTGCATCTTCTACTACAGCATCATCTTCATCTTCATTATCCTCTTCCTCTTCATCTACTTGTTCTTCTTGAATTTCAGGGTTCTCACCTACAACTACATTCTCAGCAGCTGGGTTAGCAGGTTGATCAAGCACAGCATTTTCAATGCCTCCATTTGCAACAGCCTGAGCCTGCAGAAACAAGATTTAGTATTTAAATCATTAACCACTCTCCATGCATGTATTCTGCAAACAGAAAAAACTAGTTACAGTATTAAAAATGTTAATAATGCATTTTTTTAGATAAGCATTGAGTTTGGGATCACTAAACCCTTCATAAAAAAAAAAAGGAGAAACACTCAGAATTCTTCACAGAGTAGCTGAGGTAGGAATGGGCCTCTAGAGAATATCTAATCAATTCATCCGCTCAAAGCAGGGTAAGCAACACCAGGTTGCTCAGTCACGTTTCCAGTTGCCTTTTGAGTAACTCCAGAGATGGGAGACTTCACAAGCTCCCTGAGCAACCTGTTCCACTACCTGATCACACTTACCATAAAAACAACACAAACACCACACCTGGTTTCTGTTTGGTTGGTACAGGTGGAGGTTTTGCTGTTGTTGTGTTGGGCTTTTGTTTTGTCTAAATGGAATTTCCTGTATTTTGACCCAACTGCCTGTTGTTCTGTCACTCAAAACTACCACAGAGATTCTGGTTCTGTCTTCTTTACAACCTCTCATCAGGTATTTGAACACACTGATAAAGTCCACCCTGAGGCTTCCCATGTTCTAGCTCTGTCATCCTCTCCTTGTATGCTAGATACTTCAGTGCTTTATTCATTTCTGCTGTCTTTTCACTGCACTCATTCCAATACATCCATGTCTTTTTTGCACTGGATACAGCACTCCAAAAGTGTTCTCACTGCTGCTCAGTAGAGGGGAACTCTCTTGATCTAACAAAAACTATCACTATGTCATAAAGATAATCTGAGGATAACGCAAGTCATCAAGGTGAGAATCTTTATCTCCGTCTTTAAAAAAACCTGACATTTATTTCAAAACAAAAGAAAATTTTAATTTCATTTTTCTCTCTGCATGTATTGCTTGTATCGTCTCTTCTCCTGCCCAGGAGGCTCCTGTAAGCACTAAAGGGAGGTGGTGTAGTAGGAAGTGGGCAAAACAGCTCCAACTTCAAAGGTTTCAACAAAACATCCAATTACTTTGACAACAGCTAATTGTTCCCTCATGAATGATTGAATTAATGAAGATAAAATAAAGCCAAGAGTCATCTTCATTGACTATAGCTGCACTATATATATATATATATATGCATTAAACTATCTTGAAGTGTAAAGCTAGACAGATAAGAATCTAAAAAACACTAAAGAAACTTTACAGGAGCTTATAATGTAACAAATTTGTTAACATTTCACTTCAAAAATGTTATAGTAGTGGCACTATGCTTATGCAGGAACACACACTCAACTTCTGCAATATATGAGTAAAGATACCCTGCAGTAAAATAGTATTACTGTTGGGTTCTGGTAACATCTATTCACAAACCCTAAGTTTATAGTAAACTACTGAGTTGTTAAGTTTTACCTCATTTTGTTGACCAATCCCATTGAGAGGCTGTTGTTGATTTTGTTCCAGCCACTGTGGTGCTCCCCCATGGACGATCTGTTCACGTAACCAAACAAGGCTGATAAATGCACACAAAGTGCATGTTACCACAAAACAGCCCTGCAAACAGTCAGCCAGTAAGTTCTCCCTATTAAAGAAAGAAAAAATCCAAACATCAGGGATAAGTATATGTTGCTAATAAGACTAAACTTAGTCATGGTTAACTACCACAGACAGCTCCTCCTAGTCCAAATAAGCAAACAAACAAACTGGTATTTGTACAAAAAGCTGAATTTATGTATCCAGGTAAAGAGAGTATTTTCTGCAGAAATACGCAGAAAAACCTTCAATAGTTCAGGAAAAACAATCTTTAATAAAAGCAAAAGAAACCTAAGAGTTGCAAAGTTAAAGATACGCTACAGGAAAAGGTCTGTTATATGCAGAATATCCAGTCCACTGAAATAGTCTATCTGCTGAACCACCTTCACCAGAAGGATGGATTGCAGGGGGTAGTAGTTTTATCTCTACCCTTCAAAAATTCTAATCTATCAATACATATGTAACTATAAAAAAGCAGCAAAACAAAGTTCTGTTAGCCAACGGGATTTCATGCAACATAAGAGGTACTTATGTTGGCTCAATCCCTAACTCCAGGTATCCCCTCCTATTTGTTTTCACCCTTGCACTACACCTTGACCACACTGAATTTGCTCAGAGAGCTAACCAACTATGACATATTCTTGAAAATACATAATATGCAGCCCCACTACTCTGGCATCTCCATAAATTATTACTCTGGCTTTCCAAGCAGATGCAGAAACACTTGTGCTG
Organism: Upupa epops; assembly: GCA_013397515.1. Taxonomy (NCBI): domain Eukaryota; kingdom Metazoa; phylum Chordata; class Aves; order Bucerotiformes; family Upupidae; genus Upupa; species Upupa epops. The sequence continues at coordinate 60,741 of VZRI01010679.1, read as the reverse complement.
CATAGCATCACCAGTACCAGAGGACTAAGAATTCCCAGATGAAAAGCTGACACGAGAAACGACTGAAATGGACTCTTGTCAAAAAACCAAACATGTCACAGCATGGCTTCATGTGCCACTAAAACGTGGCATGTGTTTTCTCCATAAACCACACAAGGTTCAGTTGCTTCAGATTCTTCTCAGAGATATAAAATCTACACTTACTGGGAGGTAACAGAAAAATACTGTTATTAACCTAAAGCAAGCATCTCCCTCCATTAATAAGAATTAATTAAATGTAGTATGACCTGATGTCTCACATCAAATAGCCCTACTGGAATGACTTAACTGAACTGCACATTCAAAACACAGTTGACGGGACTGTCTTCAAACCAAGTTTCAGTTCCTTAGATTCAAAACAATAAAAACAGCAAGAACCAGCCTGCAACAGTTATGTTGCTATTTGCTGATTCTTCAGGCAGCTGACAAAGACAATACTCAACTGCACATGGTAACTGAGGTATTAAAATCTAAGTGTCACCCTGAAGGCAATCTGATTAAAAAAGAAAAATACCCTTATTATGTAAGGGACTCAGAATGGATAAAATTACATTCAAAACATAAAAATGTTCACAAAGCAAACAGCGCATTACATTAATATTAATAAATATTAATGTATATTGTTAATATCTGTCATCTGATTTGAACTGTAGGAAATTATTTTGAAGTGCAATTTTGCAGCCCAATTTTTACTGACATCAAACAGAAATCTTAGTTAACCAGGGACCACTTTGCAAAGTCAGTTTTTCAAAGGTCCTGAACAGCAGAATGTCAAAGCAAAATGACTTCTACCATGACACTGTTGTTATGTCAACGGTAATGGGCACCTGCTTGTGCATGATAATGGCAGATAACAAGCACAACTGGAAGAAAGGGACACTAAGTTCCAAAGCAACTGTTCTCACCATTAATCTTGCAAGAAAAGTGGTTTAAGTACTTACGTTGACAGAATATCTAATGGCAGTGTTAGTAGTGAGCTCACAGAGCCAGTAAACAAGCACTTGTAGATACGACCTATGTAAAGAAACAAGCATGGTATAAATTTGGTGTTGGTTAGAGACTCATTTGAAAAGGTTCACTTTTTTCACCGTGTGTCCTAACTACATTAATGACAAGGGAAAAAAGTCTCAACTCAGAGAACTAACTTTAAGTCCATATACAGCCATGTGGAACAAAACCATTTCTATTAACTATTATTAAGTGTAAGAACTGCCACACTAGGTTAGACTGAAGACTCATCTAGATCTGTCTCCAGCATTGGTCACACCAACACAGACCCAAGAACAAATATGGAAACAAGTAAAAACCACTCACAGCAGTAATTCCTCTGAACATTTGTAAACATTTCTCACAAAGCAGCTCAGTTTCATAATGCCTCAGTGCTAATTAATTCTCGTTTCTTCCCCTATTAACTTGTTCAATTATATTTTGAATCTGTATAAACTTTAGGTAACATGATATCTTGTAGAAAGGAGCATAAGCATTTCATTATGCTTTAAATCACTGTTGTATAGATTAATACTTGATGCTAGTTGATGTTTTATTATCATGACACTTCAGTCACATAATCTTAAAAGTAGGCTATTAGGGTATATAGTCTGCTTCAGAAAATTAGATTCAGATCCACAGAAGGATGACAGATGCTCAGAACAGGAAGAATGAAAAATTAAAGCACCTATTCCCAGAAATGCAATTCTTTAAATTCTTATTCCACCCTTTAGGCAGCTATAGGTACACAAGTATACCAACACACAGTGGTTTCTGTGACCTACAATATACAGCTCATTTGTTATCTCTTGGTTAAACCTGCTTGGAATTTATATAAAGTGTACATTTCTCTATATGTCTCATGAACCAATCCACCAGAAATGCTACTCTACAGGCACCCTGGATATCTCACTCTAGGAACCATGCAGCTAATAAAATTATCACAGAGAATAAAACCACTTGGGATTAAATTGGCTCAGTTAATCCCACTTCTCTGAAGAGATCACGGCAAACTGTACAACTGGCTTTTTTTCATCCATTAATGAAGATATTCTTTGTAGAAGAGGAGCAAGAATATATCACAGCCTGCTGGGATTAGATCAGAGGTGCCTTTTACTCAATCATGTAAGACAGGTATCCATTAAGTGAGTGAAATCAGCAAAAAAGAACATAGAATCTATCCCACAATGGGGTAACCGCATGACTAGCATAGAAATCTGGGAGATAGAGTTATTAAACCACACATATCTCCTTTGGTACATCTGTAATGGCACGTTTACAAGGCTGCACCCTTCTCTTCCAGGGAAGAATGCTTCCTTAGGAAACTATCCCCAGCTACATGAGCCAGGTGACAGAATGGGGAAGGTAAATGACTACATTAAAATTATTTAAACATCACAGAAAATAACGATTATATTAAAGACATTTAATATAAGAGAAGACCTGTACAAAATCACATCCACAGGACCCCCATACAAATGCCAAAAGGAAACAGATTTTTCAAGGTTTCTCACATTGAATGGGTCTATCATTTGGAGTATCTTCCTATGCAAATGCATCTACCTTCACACTGCCTGAACAAGGGTCCACATATAACATTAAAAGGCAAATTACGACAGAGTGAAAAACCAGTCACTCATAGAACAAAACCATAGGGCACTCATACTAGCTCAATAAATGAGCTTTCAAAATCAAAAAAAAAACCCAAACAAAAGAAAAAAAATCACATTATATGAAAAGAAGTCTTACATAACTAAGATCTAAGTGGTGACTTCAGGCAAAATTTCACTATTACTGAAAAGCCAGCATCAGGTTTTCAGCTGGTTATGAAACATAACTAGCTTAATTAATCTGTTGAATATGATTTTGCTGGCCTTCCGAAGTTTTAGTAGTAAAAGCATACATCTGCATTTTGGAAGACAACAGGAAAAAGTCTAAAAAACCCATGATTAGTCTAAAAAGGCAAGGATAGGCATTTGAAATAATTTTGAGTTTTAACACAGAATAAATTTTGTTTACTTCATGTCCAGAACAGTTCTTTTTCATGCACAGAAAGGACAGAGTTTAGAAACAGGATCAGTCTTTTATAGCTGATGTCACTATTGTGCTATTTTTGAACTAAGCCACTGCCAGCTACAAATAAAAGCAGAGAACAAAGTGAGAAACCACCTCGGGAAACGTACTTACTGGACCCCCGCTCTTTTGTTCAAGGGGTATAGTACTGCTTGTAAAGATGTAATTCCAGTCATTTCCTTGATTAAACACTAAAACCTTTTTGCCTTTTTCCATCTTACCTGTATTTTTAGTTTGTTGAAACATCAATAGTTGCCTTTCCATTTGTATGTGAAAAGTGAATTTCAAACTGGATACTATGGAGACCACAGTTGTAAACCACTGTTTCTCTATTTTTTTTTAAGAGAAGTACTAGTATTCACTTTATGTATGACTACAAAGGAATTTCACTTTTCATTACAGATGGTTAGAAAAGCCAGGACAATCCTCCTATCCTAAAATTAATAAATGGTATAAACATAAATGAAGATAAGAATTTTATTGGAATAAGAAGTTGAAATGCCTTTCTAAGCATTTTCTCTAATGTCTTAACACCTTCCTTCACTGCACTTCATTGCTTTCAAAGTCAAACCAGCTAGAACTTCTGAGTGAAATAATGTATTTGAATTTATGACTACTTTTTTGAAAGAAAAGAAACCCACCACAATTAACAACGTTCTCATGAAACTTTGCTACAGGAAGCAGCATATTTTCCTGCATACAAGAGTGTAAAACATTAGTACTTACATGCAGTAAGAGGTACTACTCCCAACCACGCAAAGGCCACAAGTGTATAATGAAACCAGTATCGTATTGCTGTGCCAATACTCGTAACCAGTCCAGCAAAGATGTCTTGGATTGGAAGCCGTGAAGGCATATCTGGGGAATAAACTGTGGAGAAAAACCACTGATGAAACAGTAGTTCCTTTAAAGAAGCATTTATGTAAGAGTCCTGACAATACAGTATGTTTGTATTTGGCAAAAGCTTACTGGAAGAATAGGCACATTTTACAGATTCCCAAGAGATTACCCCAAACAGCTAACAACAAAAAAACCCCAACAATACAAAAGCCTTCAGATGACACATTAGTTAAATTGTGTACTGACTGCAATGGCATCATAAACTCTGTGCTAGTTTTATATTTGAGGGATTTTCTTCATGGCTTCTTTATCAACTATAAACTCTGGTTATCTCAAAATAAGCTCAAGCATGCGAGAAAAAGCAGATTCCAAATTCAGTATCACTCCCACTTAACTCTACCTCATATACACCCGTCTGTTATTTACAAGCTTAGTTTAAGGAAAGTGTACAAAGAACAAGAGCAATTAGTAGCTTTGCACACTAACAATTTGTTTGTGCTACGTAATTTAGATTCCATTGCTATTCATGTGCAGAGAAAAACTGAAAATGAAAGCATCAGAGATACTGTAAAACTGAAGGGAATTACAGACACTGAGATTTACACAGATGACTTGTACTTTCAACAGATATTTCATACCATTCAAGATTCACTCCTATTACAGGATATAACGCAAACCTTTCATCCTACATATGCATTTTTGTCATAGTACATTCTACTGACATTTTAAATTCAACACCTGAGCATTGCACAAACCTGTCCCTACTCAAAAGACAATGAAAACAGTTTTGTGACTTTTTCTGTTGAAAACAACTAGAAAACAATCTATCTCTAACAGTTGTGTTACATTCAGTTAGCTTCTACACATATATATGAATACCAAGAAGTGGTAATCAATATTAATATCAATAACAGACTTTTGCACAAAGACAGCTGGAAACAGCTGAGCTTAAATACTTTTAATTAATGGAGTTTTTAAATCACATACTCATAACTACCTAAGAAAACTCAATTTCTGTGAGAGCTATTAGAAATTTTTCCTTCCCTCTCACAGACAATCCTTTGATTTAAAAGCTTCATATATACTACTTCATGCAAGCTACCTGTCAACCCCTCTTGTCTGTAATGAACACCTCTGCTAGTTTTTCACCCACATTCTTCATCCTTTTACTAATCTCAGACAGAAGGCCTCTACAGCAGAAAAAAGTTATTTTCATCTTCATGGTTATTTCCCTACATTTCTCTACTGTAAAGAGAACTCAAGAACACAGAAAAGCAGTTAACACGCAGAAGGAGTTAAAGAGCATGGTGCATTTCAACATGGGAATTGTATTTGACACAACCTGACAACAAAACAATAGTAAGAGAAAGAGTAACCGATTTTAAGTTTCAAAGGCTCTTAGTTACTAGGTACCTGGCAAAGAACTGGAACTCACAAAGAAGTGAAAACATAACACTAAGGAAGTGAAGCTGTGAGAACACAGTGCAGAACTGCAACAGAAGCTACAGGGAAAAAAATAACTTTGCTTGAATGATTTATTTGCCAGGGGGAAGTTGGGAGGGTTTAAAGTTGTTTTCCTTAAATGTATCTTTCAAGAATTACTCTAAAAAGATGCCTATCCTAACTCAGTAAGGCTAAAGTGGTTCTAAATGTAAANAGGCTCTTAGTTACCAGGTACCTGGCAAAGAACTGGAACTCACAAAGAAGTGAAAACATAACACTAAGGAAGTGAAGCTGTGAGAACACAGTGCAGAACTGCAACAGAAGCTACAGGGAAAAAAATAACTTTGCTTGAATGATTTATTTGCCAGGGGGAAGTTGGGAGGGTTTAAAGTTGTTTCCTTACACTCAAGAAAGGGGACTCTAAAGAGATGCCTATCCTAACTCAGTAAGGCTAAAGTGGTTCTAAATGTAAACATCTCTACATACTAATTTTTATAAAGGCTTTAGGATTACAACTCAGTACTCAAACACAAACAATGTAGCCATTACTCAGAAAAAAGATCAGTTAAATACCCCGAATTTTTCTGGGTGGAAAAGGTGGTGTTTTCTGGAGATTTCAGGAACTGGGGGAAAGGTAGAGATAAGATTGCTGGTTTTCCTCTGCTTTGCCACACCTCAAAATACATAAAGGTTCTACCACTAAAAGCTTTCTACCATGATGACTAGATAAAGTCCTTCTATATCCTGTAACATTCAGGTGGATGAAACACAAAAATTCCCAGTATGCCAGGAACCCCTGGCTTACAGTGCCCCATGGAAGTTGCTGCCAGTGATTTTCACAGCTAATCCTCCTACTTCTGTTTCTCATGTACTGCCAAATTTTCTCTCTACATCACACTTGCTTTTATACACTTCCCATTACTACTGTGGTGCGTGAGGTTTTGACCCCTGCCTCCACAGTATATACCCTCTTTGTGCTCTCTAATACACGCTTGTCTTCCTCATTTCTCTTCCAGCCCTTAATTCCCATCCCAGTCACCTTTCATAGCTTAATCTGAGAAGCCAATTGTTTACACAGCTCCTACAAATACAATCTTTCTACTAAAGGCCAACTACAGCAATAGAGCTTTTCTTGTATTACAGCATGAAATTCAAACAGACTTTGCCTGAGCACTAACTAGCTTTTGTAAGTCAAGCTCAACTCCTTTGAGATGTCCAGGACACAGGAAAACCACTAGAAAGCTTTTTGGATACTCAGGCCACACCCGTGCAGTGTAACAGCTATTTAAGTTGTGAACACAAGATTTGAGTGTTCCACCCTTCCCTTTTTCAGCAGCACAAATACAGTGTTCCACTTTTTCAGGAACACAAATACTGCTCTTTGAAGTAGGCAGCTCAGTTAAAAAACTGTTGCTGAACTGGCAAATAAGGTTGGAAAACCACAATGCTGACTTTGGAAATTCTCCCACTCCTAAATAAAATTAGGCAATACTAAGACAAAGTAATAAGGTCAAAACAAGATAATATTGATTAGTAGTTTTCAGGAAAACTGTTGCCATGTTATTTCAGCTGGCAAAAAAACCCAACCCAACAAGAACAGCAAAGTGGGGAAACAAGTTCCCGATTGCTTTATCCTAACCTAAGTGATACCTTTAAGTGTACTACAGGAAGTTTTCTCATAACTCCCATTTCCTCAGGGCTTATTTACTGCAATCATCACACAACCATACTTTGACAAACGTAACAGGGACAATCTGCTGAACTTGCATGCTGTAACTCCTACCAAATTTACAAAGACATAAAACAGGCATTTTTGGTTTAATCTCTCTTTCCCCCCCCGTTTTCCAAGGATCAAAACTTAATCCAAATGAAAACTTCATGCATGTTCCCTTGCCAAGGACTAGCTCCTCCACAAGGTAAACAGTGGATGCTTTCTAAACACTAGCAGAGAAACTGCAAGTAAGATCACTGTAAGTCCTGTGAGGAGCTGGAGTAGCCTAACCTGGACTAGAGGAGGTTGATAGGAAATCATATTGCTCTCTGAAACTACATGAACTACTGAAGCAAGGGCAGACCTGATGAACTCAGAATCTTATTCAAATCAAAAGATATTCTGTGGTTCTCAGCAGCAGCACTGCAGGTGGTGATTTCAAAGGAAACTAAAAATGACGTCAAATTCAAACTTTGCTGTGGTTTCACTTCACCACTCAAATTTACACTCAGATTTATCAGAGAACCCGAGAACTGGCTATACACTGATATGCAGCAACAGAAGAACAGGACTGAGGCAGTCAGAAAATGATACAGAATAGCATTTCTTTGATGGCTCATGTAAGATTATGAAAGAACCACATTCACACCGTCTGCAATAACATGCACAAGAATGGCAATCCAAACAGGAATAGAGAAGTTAAAACACAAGTTTGGATTTATCAAGCCGAATGAAAACATAATAGTTTCATACACATAGGAAAAATTCTGAAAAAGTGAGCAGTAAAACATACTTACTTGGTGTGAAAGCAAATCTGTGCTTACATAGTTCACAGTATTCTTTTCTGCTGTGTTTAAGCCATTGAACTAAGCTGCAAAGAGAAGTGATCATATTAGTATAAGCTATTATACCTCTCCCACCTTATTGTTTCATTAAAACACATCAATTCCCTTTTCCCAACATAGATCAGAATATTGGCATCATCAAGCATGACTTAATATTTTATTAAGTGAACTAGGACATCAAATATCTTTCAAAAACTAAAAAGTAAAAGTAAGCCGACCAGGAGTAACAGGGACTCCTATGTTACATCACACCACTGATACGGTAACTACCACCAAAGACAATGTGTGATACAGACCAGAAATACAGCTTTCACTTCAGCATTTCCCTCATCAAACGTTAAGTCCCAACACGACCAAAGCAGTACCTTTATTTCTTCCCATGAGGTTTCCTTCTATGAGTGGGACGTGCAACTACAAGTGGGCAGAAACAGCCCAAACAAAATGACTTGACTTCTTAGTTTTCATAAGGCTGACTGACGTATGAGTAGAACTGTAACTCTAAACACAATTATTGGTACTTTATTTTCATAAATAACTACTAAGTTCTTTGTGAACTTTAACGAACCATCATGTAAAAACCATGTACCTCCCTTAGGAAGAAAGTTTGAGGGAGCGGGGTCTCCTGAGCTTGCAGAAGAGGAGGCTGAGAAGAGGTGACCTCATTAACATCTATAAATATGTGAGGGGGTGGGTGTCAAGAGGATGGAGCCAGGCTCTTCCGAAGGTCTTCTGGTGATAGGACAAGGGGCAATGGGTGCATGCTGGAACATAGGAAGTTCCGTATAAATATCAGAAGGAACTTCTTCCCAGTGAGGGTAATGGAGCATTGGAACAGGCTACCCAGGGGGGTTAGGGAGTCTCCTTCTCTGGAGATGTTCAAGACCCGTCTGGCTGTGTTCCTGTGCCACCTTGTCTATGTGATCTTGCTGTGGCAGGGGGATTGGACTGGATGAGCTTTTGGCGTCCCTTCTGAACCCTAATGATTCTATGATTCTGGTTCCACTCAAAATCAAATTTCCTTCCTAGTTCACCTGAAGACTTAGAAAGCAGTAATGACATATGTCTCATAGAAAGTAGCATTAAAACCACTGCAAAAGTAGAACTCACCATTCTTGATGAATAAATTTTATACTGCCAGTGCACACACATGGATGGTAGAGGGGTTTCTCAGGAGTTCCTTCAGATCGACAGACTCTGCATATATCTGCCAGCAAGGGCATAACAGTTATTACACTAGTGCTTACAGAATTCAAATTCACAAGACAGTTTATACACTTAAGTTCTAGAAACACTGCCATGTAGCAAAACAAAGTCAGAATAAATTGAAAGGGGATGAAAGACACATTTCATCTTGGACAAGACATGTAGACTGTGAGATGATGAGAAAAAGCAACAAGACTGTTATCTGCCTGATCACGTTATAAAAAACCCAAGCCATGTGTCATTATGCATTTCAGATTTCTAGGAAATAGATCGCAGAGGTGCTCTCTGTCTAAAGACAAGAAAAACATAATGTTAAGGATATTCTGCCTGAAAGTGGAGACTTCAAAATGGCAAAGTTCCACCCAAGCTCTGAAAAAGCAAAAAAACCTGAGCCAGTTACTAATTGTCTAACAATGATTTAAACATGCAATTTGCTTCTCTGGAGCATAACATGGATGAATCCTTGTGCTCCTGATGAAAGAGGGGTGAGGAGACCTTATAGGCAGATATAGGTATTTTGTGAATTGGCTCCCCGAGTTGCAAAAGGCCATCTATTTAGCAGTCAACAGTCCAGTCACAAGAAAAAAGACATTATCTATTTCTTATTTATTTTTCAATAATATTTCATTAGGTCCTTCACCTTCCTTGGTCTCTGTTTTCAACATCTTCTTCAATTTATGTCTCAAATTACATTGCAAGAGGTTTTGTGTGAGTGTAAACCTCTCCCTCCTAAACCACAGATGTATATTTTAATACCACTTGTTATCCAAAGTATTTAAACACAGAACTTATTACTGTAAGTAAAAATCAGGTACTTTATTATCTTTTTGACAGAAGGATGGCATCTTCCATTTACTCCTTTCATTTCTATTAAGGAAATGAACATAAAGCATCCATTTTTAAAGAGGATTTAAGTTTAGGATTTTCTTTTAGTCCATTTCTCTATCAACCACCATCCAGCAAATCTGCAAGTGTATAACAGACACATATCAGATGTCTTTGTAAGAAAAACACCAACTTCAAGTGGTGATGTAAAAACGATGAAAATATGTTAATTTCAAGTCTGGATCAACTATATTTGGTTTGGGTTGAAATCTCCAAAAGTTAATACTTTTCTAGAAAAAGTTCCAAAAGGCATCAAACATGTCGTTTTTCTGTGAAGAAGTCACATCATGACCATAGTTCACACAGTATTCTAACAGTTTCTATACATAAAGCATAAGAATTGATTCCAAATAAAAAAATATTTCTCTATTCATGAAAACCAATAACCTAGAATTAAGAGAAACATATATATTCAGTGCCATATCAGCAACACCACAAAGAGACACAGAGAACACTTCTGCCCCAGCCCATCAAGCAGTGACATGTCGCTTCAAACATCAAGAGATCCTGGTTTCTCTGCCAAAAAAAGCAGACAGAACCGCTGCACAAATGATTCCTTTATGACAGAGAGCATTTTCAGGTGGCTGCACAGGACAGGACAGGCCTCTTCAACTGACAGGCAGGACCCACCCACTAGCTGTGGCATGCCCACCCTCTTCTAGCTTCTTTCCAACTGAGCTATTTCACGACAGTAAGTTGACACCTTTGTAAGCTGGATCAGCCTCAAACGGATCAGAGAAACCTAGAGCCTACACGAGAGATGTGAAACTGCTGCTTTAAGAAGCTCTCTGTCACCAAAGTGAGCGAGCTAAAACCAGTTGTTACCTGAAAAACCTACACAGCTCTCCAAAACCACCAATAACAGCTGGCTAGGCCATTTCCCTTCCCAACAGATAGTTCACTTATTCTCAGAATTGCTGAGAAAAAAAACTTGTTTCACTGAAAGCAATGAGTTCTTTATTTGAAGGAGGACTTCCTGTGCTAGCTTACTAAACCAAGTTCAACCTTAACCAAATTTTTTCAAAGGCTGCAAGAAATTTCTAGATAATTGCACTCAGTTTATAAATGGAAGTTAACATATTAGGTGTGCAACAATCTAGCCTGTTAGGTAGTTGGTAGCTTCAAAGCAATCAACCCCACTGAAGTCCAATATGTAAAAATTGGCACCTTCTGACTTACTGTCCTATTCAGGGCAATTCCACTGTGCAGTAGATGCTGTCCTCCTACTTGCATACACATTTTTGCATCCCATTCCTCATGCATAAGTTTTAGAAAAAATAGCCTTGGGTTACACAGTTCTTTTCTGTTTCCCCAGCAAATTATTTCCTGCCTGTCACCTCTCTTAACTGAGTGTTCATCACTCTATTACCCAGAAGTGAAAATTATGTTATTTAGCAACACATTCATATAACTAGAAAGAAACCTGGTGTCTGGTGCTTTCAGGTACTAAGGAGAAACAATCTCCAAATTCATTTTCAGGGGAAGAAGCTGCCTCCTAATTACCCTAAGCTGCCTCTTTTATATGAGTCCTTACCATCCAGTAAAGTTTTCTACCTCCACATTACAGTCAAGCACAAAACCCACCAGAAATTTAATGGCCCTAACAATGTCAGTGGTCCATCCGTAGCTAGGAAAGTCCATGTGACACTCTGTAATAGGAGTTTAGGCAGACAAACGATTATATTAGAGCAGGGATTTCCACTTTCTTAAGGCACTAACAGTCTTTTCTACTACTAGTGTTTAAAGCTTCCTACTCTCGGGAAGTCTCTTTAGCATCCTGGCAACTGCCGTGAAACTCCAATAATGGGACCAGAGGTTTGAAACTGTAGAAGCTGTTGCAGCATTCAAGTAGTATTTATGGAAAGTGAGTGTACAGACCAGTTACTTCCATCCTACCACACAGGGCTTTGGATGGTGACAGTGATGAGACTACACTTAAAGGCTACACGTACACGTGTTTGTGTTTGCATACTCACGTATTTATAAACAAGCACAGAAAAGTCCAAATGCCAGAGCTTAACACCAAGGTTTAGCTAAAGGAGACAATGCTTTAAGATGTAACTAACAACCCCCTCTTATTTTTCTCTACTACAGTCCCAGAAAGCAGCTATGATCAGAGACTACCACTGCTAATAGCCCCTAACTAATGATCAACCACACCGTTTAAATTAAAACTACCAAGCTGGATTCAACAACTGCTGGTGTGAGTGAGAACCCAGAAGGTCACTTCTGTTGCAGACTTGTGACAGTATGCAGTAATCCAGATCTTTAGGGCAACCAGAGGCCGAGCAATCAGTTTCACTTTGTTCATCAGTTTTAAGTCACTGTTGGTCTACCAAGACAGGACCACGCAGCAGTGAGCAGTCCTAAAACATTTCATTTTATCAAAACACGAGTGCTGTTCAAACGTATCTGTTTTCACAAGCACCAAAGATATCAACAGCAGAACCTGAGGGACATTTCTAGAAGGGTGTTTTATTTCATCTGGTGTTTCATGTTTTTCCTCTTGCTTTTTTTTTCCTCTCTCTCAATCTGGAAAATCAAGTGTCTCCAAATAGACTACATTCAAACCAGTAACAAATAAGCAAAAGCCAAAACTGAAAAGCTTTTCCTTGGAACTATGTTACTACTGCAATATGCATTTCTATTATTTAAGACAACAACTAAAGCACAAATACTGGTGGAAACACAGCACAACCCACATCCTGTATTTATTTTGGTTTACACTACAATATGAAGTCCTGGTTTAGCAAAGCTCTGTGTTATCAGCTTGAACTACGCTGCTCCTCACCGTGACCTGAGCAGAGCAAAAGTGCTGACAAAACATACCCACACCTCATCTCCAGTAAAGGAATACCCTTGCAAGCAGAAGAAACACATTTTAAAAAAAACCCACACGACTACAATCTTTTTTGACAAGTTACTTGTTAAAAATGAAGTAAGCTATGATCTATTAGTTTCCTTCTATTAGCAGAAGAGGCGGGGAAACACGTCAGCTCCCCGTTTCTACTGCCCAGCCAGGTTTCCCAGCACGGAGCGCACAGGGAACCTCGCGAAGGCAGCAGCAAAAGCAGCTGCAAGCGGGCGCTTACAACTCGCCAAGTTCCAGGGCCGGGTATGGTGGTGCCTGGGCCCGGCGCAGATCCTGCACGACCCGGACCAAAGGGTCCCCTTGCCCACGGCCACGACCAGCTCTCCACGCCAGACCTGAGGGGGGTACCCTTCACGGAACCCCTGGCCCGCCCAAGCTGCGGT
>VZRI01010679.1:25124-46885 GCA_013397515.1 Upupa epops | reverse complement strand
CCGGTGCGGTGCGGTACGGCCCAACCACAGGGGCTCGCGCCACCGCCCCTCCACTTGCCAGCCCTCGCTCCCTCCCCTCCTCTCCTCTCCTCTCCCTCCCGCCCCCTGCCTGTGCGGAGAGGGCCGCGGGAGAAGGAGGGGAAGGGGGAGCTCGTCCCGAGCACCTGCAGCCCGTTTACGCGAAGGTTCTTGGGGCGTTAACAGTCCGAGGCTTACCCGACGGGTACCGGGCTCAAGAACAGCCCCTACCCCCCACCCCGCAGGCAGAGCCGGGTACANGGCGTGCGGGCGGGGCCGGGGCCGGGGCCGGGAGGCTCGTGGCGACCGGGTGGGCTCGGGCTGAGCCGTGGCGAGCCGTACTGCCGCATTCATACACTAAGTGGGTGATACCCTGCGGAGGGTCCACGTTTGAGGAACCTCGAGCGGGGGCTCAGTATGTTCTGCAGGCTCTGGAAGCCGCCCTGGCTTCATCAGAGAAGGCTGCAGCCTCCTGGATTTGAGACCTGCTCTGTCGGTCCTGAGCCCAGACCTTCCAAGAAAACTAATGAACACTTCAGTCACACACAGAGAGCTCTGTTAGCTTCATCCTGGTTTTTTTAAGGCCTAGGTGGCCCAAGTGGCCGAGTCAGCGGTTACCTTGCCCAGTGCTGCCCATGGCCTCTGGAGAACTGGTAGGACCCAGTTGAGGAGGAAATGAGAAGTTAGTTTTATTGAGGGCAAAGATGAACTCTGTACTAACGAAATGCACGTGCATGGGTAGGTTTTCCATTGTGCTAGCTATTTTAAACTCTTGAAGATGACCAACAGCTCCTAGCAGCTTCCAGCTCTCCTTGTGATCCCTGATGTCTGACCAGTCATTCAACCCTTTGTGTTAAGACTCTGAGCATCAAGTCACCAGGACACGGGATGGTAGTTGAAGTCTGATTTTGAAGTGCAGGGGAGGCATATGCCCCAGTTAATAATTTTATAACTTTCCATTTATCTCAGCTCTAACTGTATTAGTATTTCCTTTATAAACTCATAGAGTCATAGGATGTATTGGGTTGCAAGGGACATCCAAAAGTCGTCTAGTCCAAACTCTCTACAATAAGCAGAGGCATCTTGAATTAGAACAGATTATCCAGAGTCTCATCAAGCCTGAGTTGAATGTCTCCAGGGATGGGACCTCCACCACCTCCCTAGGCAACCTGTTCCAGGGATCCATCACCCTCAGATTCAAGAACTCTTTCCTCATGTCTGACATAAATCTACCCTTTTCCAGCTCAAACCATGACCTCTCATCCTATCATTCCCTTTCCTTGCCTTCTGAGAGGCCCCTTTCAGGGATTGGAAGGTCACTAGAAAGTCCCCATAGAGTCTTCTCCTCTTCAGGCTGAACAACCTCAACTCTCTCAGCCTGTCTTCATCAGTGAGGTGCTCCAGCCCTCTGAGCATTTTCATGGCCTCCTCTGGACACACTCCAACTGGTCCCTATCCTTCCTGTGTTGGGGGTCTCCAGAGCTGGCCACAATACTCCGGGTGAGGTCTCAGCAGTATGTAAGCAAGAAAACAAATCAGGAATGTTTAAGGTTGGTGTGGTTCTCCAGTAGTTCCATAATTACAGTAAAGGGTTGCAATAAAACGTGGGCCATGCGATCATATTCACCAATTCTGTGTCCTCCCTCTCAAAAAGTGTAGGTGAGAAAACTCCTAACTTAGGAAAAAGCCAGTAATTTTATTTTAAATATATACTCATTTGCATCCTGACAAATTATCTTGGTATATGGAAAAAGTGCCAATGTAGTTATGAGGATATGAGAAATGCTGATATATTCAATTTGGCTGAAAAAAGGAAATTTGATTTAAAAACCAGAAATGAGCCACCTAAATTTTCACATACAGTCACACGTCCCAGTCTTTATTTCTCAAACCTGTAACCGTTGTTGTTACTCTGCTGTGCTAACTCTAAATTAAATGTCATACAAAAGTCTCAAAGCCATTATTCATTTCCAAAAAATCCATTGTTAGATGAATATATAGAACTCTCAAATTTTGGTGTTTCCTGACTTTTTAAAATTAGCTGAGGACTGTTGAAAGGAGTCACTCTGTGTTGCCAGTGTGTAATTCCATTTCTGTCCATTCCTATCCAGCCATCCATTCATTTAAATTGCCATTACATGTGTCTCATCCTCAGCACTTAGAATCACAGAATCATTCCATATAAATATCAGAAGGAAGTTCTTCCCAGTGACGGTAACGGAGCATTGGAACAGGCTGCCCATGGGGGTTGTGGAGTCTCCTTCTCTGGAGATGTTCAAGACCCTCCTGGATCTGTTCCTGTGCAACTTGGTCTAGGTGATCCTGCTGTGGCAGGGGGATTGGACTAGATGACCTTTCAAGGTCCCTTCCTATCTTTAATGATTCTGTGATTTAGGATAGGAAAGACTTGCAAGATTATCAAGTCCAACTATTAAGCCACCTGTCACAAGGCTATCATTAAACCATGTCCCTAAGCTCCAGATCAACCCAACTTTTAAACAGCTCCCTCCCTGGGCAGTCTGTTCCAAGGCCTGATGAGTCTTTCAATTAAGTTCTTCTCAATGTCTAATCTTAACTTCCCCTGGCACAACTTTGAGGCCATTTCCAATCTCTCCCCTCTTCTCTCTCCACCCCCCTCTCCTCCCCCTCCCACTCCCCTGCCTCTCTGGGGTCTCACAAGAGCACAGTAGAGGGGAAGAATCACCATTTTTACTCTGCTGGCCACACTTCTCTTGATGAATTCTAGGATAAAATTGGCCTTCTGAGCTGCATGAGCCCACTACCAGCTCACATTCAGCTTCTCATCAATCAACACCACCCAAGTGTTTCTCCTCAGGGCTGTTCTCAGACCATTCCGCATCCAGCGTGCAATTGTGCCTGGGATGAGCCTGACCCAGATGCAG
This sequence comes from Upupa epops, assembly GCA_013397515.1. Lineage (NCBI taxonomy): Eukaryota > Metazoa > Chordata > Aves > Bucerotiformes > Upupidae > Upupa > Upupa epops. Next base: position 43,964 of record VZRI01010679.1, on the reverse strand, counting down.
GACCTTGCACTTTGACTTGTTGAACCTTATGTGGGTTGCACACTTCTCAAGTCTGTCAAGGTCCATCTGGATGTCCTCCCTCCCCTCAAGTGAGTCCGTGCACCACGTAGCTTGGTGTCATCAGCAAACTTGCTGAGGGTGCACTCATTGTAAGTAAATTAAATCTCTTTCAGCCTTCTTGCATATTTTGTCAACATATTGTTTATTAATCATCTATTTGGTGAGATATTATGTGGAAGTAGATTTTTTTTGGTAGAGAGGAGGATGGCAGGAGATTGTTGTCAGCTTCTGACTGCCACCAAGGTCAGGCATCAGATACTGAATCAGCTACTCAATAAGCACAAGTGGAAGAAAATCTTTTAAGCATCGTTTTATTTTGGTAAAACGTTTTGGTTTTCCAACATGTAAATGCTTAGAAAATGTGGGGAGGGTTTCCTCCTCTCCCCCAAACTCCTCCTAACAGAATACAAAATAAATATTGCAGAATTGACCACTGTCCAGCATTTGTATTATAACATTTCCATTCTTTTTTCCCCCATTATAAAATGACTTCATACAAGCGATTCCCTTACATTTTGAGAGTTATTTTTAAAAGGCAAAGCATTGAAAAACCAAAACAGGAAAAGCTAATGCTTTCCAATTTTTCGTTGGCTGAACATTTCAAACTGCATTTATTTTCTTAACCAGCCCCTAAGGTTTTTTTTCAGGGCTGCCCTAGTTATTTTGTTCAGCTGTCTGCCTGACTCTTAACCGCTTGTTCAGTGGGTTATGAACAACAGGTTACTGAAGTGTGAAAAACATCCCGGATGGTCTTAAGGTAAAACAAATGAAAGCTGGTGCGTTTATGTTAAAACAAATCAGGCAGGATTTGAGGAGCATGTGTATCTGGTTCCTAAACCACTGATATACCACTGCTAGGAAGGTCTAGACCTTCTGTGGCACAAGAAAAACTGTTAGAGCAGACTCTCTGCTGTTGGGCACAAAATAAGCCACATGGAAAAATAGCCTTACACAATTAGAAAGCACAAAGGTCTGCATGCTGCAAAATCACACGTAGACAGCCACTGCCACTTCACAGTGTGCTGCAGCACCTTTAGGACATACTTCCCGCTGTGGCTGTGTTACCACAACATCTCAGATTGCTGCCCCTAACAAGCAGGTATAGCTGCTGTGGCAGCAGATTCCTGGCCGGAAGACAAAGAGCAGCAGTCTCAGAATCGCTGTGTGTGCAATAATGCTGCACTAGGAGGATGTTTACTGATGCGAAATACTCCCTCTGAAACCTCAGTATTGACCAACATGTTTCCTTTCAGCTGGTGTTTGTTTCTTACCAAATCTCGGCTGTGGTTAGTAGCTACCTGAGGAGTCAAGCTTCCAGAACAAATTGTGACTTGCGTTCCGTGCTTTGCACACCCCTGTATGTTATGGATTATTCTCAGTAATAAGCAGAAACAATCTGCTTCTGTTTTGCCAGAAACCTTTCTCTTGACCTTGCAGATGTTGTCAGAGGTTGTGACAGCCAACTAGATTTTACTGAAGCCCTCAGAGCAGGGTTCAGTTCTGCTTCATTTAAATCTGTGTGGCCAACAAAGAATGCATCTGTTGTGGACAATGATGCACATAGTCGCTCCAGATACTTCCTGTAACAACATCCATGTGACTACCTCTGCTTCTACTGAACTGGCCACAAGCAAAATACAAGAGAACTTAGATTCCTAATGACTTGTGACTACTTTTTGTCAAACATTTGCAGCAACTGGAAAAAAACCCAGATGTCCAAGAAGAAGTGAGCTCTGTTTGAAAGGTCAGAGTTATTAAAGGTTGCTCAGAGCTGATGACCTCTGGTTTATTAGGTCTTGTGATTTCTGCAGGAACTTTCACTTCTCTGCAGCTTGCACAGGGAGACTGTGGATATAAACCTGGCTTTTGCTGGTTTGCCAATGGCAATAATGCATTTGCTGTACATACTGCCTTGAATGAAGTATCGTGGTGAAGACACGATATCTAAAGAGAACAAAACGCTTAGCTCAGTGAAGGAGATTTTCAGTTGGGTGACTGACGTGAAAAAGCAAACTTATTTTCTACTCAAACCTACATTTTATTGATTCTTTCTTGCCTATCAATTAAACAGTTTGTTTTACTCTTTTCTCAGTCATGATGTCAGATGGACCTCTGCCAGAGTTGCAGCCTGACTAAAGGTGCTAATGGTCTCACAAGGGTGATGCTACACACCCGAATGGTGGTGCTTGGTGTTTCTTTCTCTAGAAAAGACTGAAGAGTTTCTGAGCATCTCTGTTTGGTTTGTTTTGAGAAACAAGCTCCTGAGAACAAGCCTGTTTAGCATCTGTCTTTTTCAAAGGAGAACATCTGGGAAAGTCCCTACTTGAGAATAGTTTATCCTTTCTGTTCCAGTTTGGAAACAAATTTGGAGGGCAGAGAGACCCAGTTAGGAATACCCTAACTTTGCAGATCTAGAGGAGGGAAACACAGAAGTTAGCAGCGAACAGCAGGGGTTCCAGGGGGATCCAGAAGTGGTGAAATGCAGCAGCAAAGAGCACCCAAGAAGTCAGCTGAACCAGTCCCAAAAGCCCCTTGAAATAGTTGAGGTAAACCAGTCGCAGCACTGAACAGATTTCCTGCTGAAAATAATATCCAGTCACTGAGCCGAGAACTCCTGCTCAAAAATAACAGTGAGGGTGCTGAGACCCTGGCACAGGTTGCCCAGGGAAGTTGTGGCTGCCCCCTCCCTGGAAGTGTTCAAGGCCAGATTGGCTGGGGCTTGAGCACCCTGGTCTAGTGGGAGGTGTCCCTGCTCATGGCAGAGGTGTTGGAACTAGGTGATCTTTAAGGTCCCTTCCAACCAGAACCATTCTAGGAATCTAGGAATCTAGGAATTTCCAATCATGTCAGAAAATCTCCCCCCCAAAAATAAAGTCAAAAATAAACCTAAAAAGTTTTCCCACTTCTCAGGGAGATCTCCCCCTCCAATACTTCCTGCTCCCTCCCCCATGTGTCTCGTCCCACCAAATGGTGGTCCTTTACTTATCCTTACAACACTGAAAAGAAAAGGAGAAGGGAACAGAGACATGATACAAACTGGTTTATTTCTCTCTACCCCACAACACCTTCTTTAGAAGGAAAAGTGGTAAAAAGCAGAGAATTCTCCAGGAGGCCTGAACTTCACGGTCACTTAAAGAAAGCAAAGGCTCAGGGCTAACTCTCTTTTCATCCCTCAATCTTACTCCCGATGCAGACAAGCTAAAGTTGGGCAAACAGTTTCTCCTCTGTGCTGGGGTCCTACCATGTGGGAGTATGGGAAGAGCAACCAGGAGCTGTAGAGATGCACAGCATGGTGGAAGGAATGATGGTGAATAGCATGGTCAAGATGAGTGTGGTAAGCTGGAAGAGTTGTGTGGTGTCTCCAGGTGGCTGAGAAGAGAGGGGATAGGAGAGAGATGAGTAGTCTCTGTAGAGAGAGGCTGGTAAAGGGGTAGAGTCTTGAAAAGAGGAAAAAAAACCAAGTGTCACAGCCATCTACAAGCTGAATCTAGGGAACTACTAGTCAGTCAACCTGATCTCAGTCCACATGAAGATAATAGTACTTGAAGGTGGCTGACCAGGAAAGCTGGTGAGGGACTGCTCACAAGATTGTGTAATGACAGGACAAGGGGCAACAGTTTTAAACTAGAGGAGATTTAGACTGAATGTTAGAAATAATCTTCTTTACAGTGAGGGTGGTGAAACACTGAAGCAGGTTGCTCAGAGAGCTGGTAGAGGCTCCATCCCTGGAGACATTCAAGGTCAGACTTAATGGGGCTCTGAGCAACCTGATCTAGTTAAAGATTTCCTTGTTTATTGTAGGGGGCTTGGACTAGAGACCTTTAAAAGTCCCTTCCAGCCCAACACATGCTATGATTATTTGGTTCTGTGGTTTTATAGTCATAAAACATTCAGTGAAAGACTTTCATGGCAACAGAAACCTGGAGACCAGGAGCTCCGTGGTTGCCACCAGAGGGCACCTCTACTCTAGCACCAGCAAATTACAGACTCGGAATAGTATTGCGTATTGAAATGTGGCAACCTGTTGCCTCAGATGCTGTCTCCAGATTAAACCTATTACTGGTAGTGATGCAAAGCTGGTTAACTGTTGGACCTGGATATCCCAATGGATATGGTGCTTAAAGATACTGCTAAGTTGTGGGCTTAGTTGGACTCGATGATTTTAAACGTCTTTGCTAACCTATATGGTACTGTGATGACCTGAGAGACCCCATGGCATTTCCAGGTGTCTGAAGCCTTCGATATCTGAAGCAACATCCTACACATTGCCAGTACTGGTGGCAGCCCAGTGAGAGGTCAGCAGGGTCTGCAGATCTGTTGTTCTGATTCAGGTTGCTGTGTCTTTCTTGCATCTTCACTAGAATAACACCCAAATCACATTCCACAGCTGACAGAGTCCTGTGAGCTGGGTCAGTCATAGTCTGGGCTCACTTATGGCTGATGGTGGCTGAGGATAAAGATCTGGAGACCTGGTACTTCGCAAAGAAGTGCCTGGGCAATGTACTTGTGGCTGGTGGCTTCTGCCTCTACTCAGCTGTGGGAAATACTACATTCCTTGAGGACCAGTGGGGAGCAGTCCCAGCTTCTGTCCCAGAGGTTGTCTGTCTCTTGTCCCTCTCTTCACAGTGATGTGGGAAGAATGTGGCAGGCTTTTTTAACTTTGCCTGGGTAGAGGGTCACTGTCATCCCAACTCAGTGAATTTTTCATTCAAAACTAGGACATCCTGTACAGAATGCCACTTGCTAATATATTCTGATGGCTGTATCAAGCAGTCCAAAGTTAAGAGGAAAGAGAGAGCTCTGTCTCCCCACCAGGAAGAAGACAGGAGGCAGGGATGGCTTGTGGGAGCCCTCCAGCACTGACACATCAAATAGGCCCGTGTGAGGAGCCCATTGTGTGAGCCTGGACGGAAAGGATTGGATCTCGTCTATCAGCACATCAGCACTGACCTACTGAGAAGCGTGTGTGTGAACTGATGTGTTCTCACCAGCAGCCTTTCTCTCACAATGATAGGTGGAAGTCCAAGTAGGTCAAGAGAGAGGGAACTGAGAGCTGTCAAGGTTGTCTGAACAACAGGGATCTGTGAATGCAGACAACCTGGAATCTGGAAAGCAAAGAGAGCTTGAGCATGGTTTGCTGCTTTAGATTTTCCCACTGCTCTCCAAAATCTTGTTTTGAAAATGTCTTGCTGATGTGGAATACATTGATTTATTTATGTTAATATCTCTTTCCTGATTATATCTGAAATGCTCTTGAACCAGCATTATACTTTGGATTGGCTTGTAGGTTTTGGATGTAGGATCAATTCCAGATTAGCAATTGTGACCAAATAAGGGTTGAACTTAGATTAGCACTGACCGACTCATGGAAATAAAGATATTATTCAGTGGCTTTTCCATCTATTTTTCCATAATGCATTCCCTCCCTGCTATATTCCAACTGCTACAGTGACTTCTGACACTTCCCCGAAGGTGTTTACTGATGCCCTGCACTAGCATCACATATCATCACAGGCATTCAATAAGATCCTTCACCTACTCATTTTCAGTTGCTTGTTAGAACCATAGTTTAATGAAAGTTGGAAGCTAAAACTTCTTACTCACCTAAATTAAATATAGCCATATGCATTTAGTGTTGTGCTTCACAGACAACACAAAATCCCTTCTGGAGCTCTGGGAATAAAATGAGAGGGGCCTTGGGAAAGTAAAGGGCTTAGCCTTGGTTTCATCTTTAGCATCTCAGTCATGTTCATTTTTTATAAGATCTGGAGACAACAGGCTGGACAAACACAGGTATTTATTGCTTTCAGAAAAAAAACACTACACATTCAGAAAAAGGTGCTTTCTTCTTGGTAGGATTTGATTTTAAGATAAATGAAGAGCCATTTAGTACAGGAGACAAGAAAGTTACGAGTGCCACATTGAGTTTATGATTCCTGTCATTCAGCTTTTGTTGAGAGATCACAGAAAGGAGAGTTCTTCAAGAAGATAACACACCTGAAGACTATGAAGAAAACGTACCTAAAGGAGATGAAGAATTCTCAACAGCCTTTCAAGTCTGTAGATTCTCTGGGAGCTTTCTCAGAGTAGGCATCAAGACTGACAGTAGTTCAACTGCCTGAAAGATGACCATAAACATATCAGGTATCGCTCTGGCTTGTACCTCACCTAGGTGAGATGCACAAAATCTCCTTTGCAGTTGTTTCCCAAACTTCACAAAACCTTTTATCCCATCAAAGCCAAACCCATAATCCAGGCCTTTTAACAAACCTATATTATAAAAGCGTCTTGGGTACTAATGAACAACCTTAATTACAAATCCCAAGGCATGAGTGTGTGGTCTGATTTCTGCCTTCCTATTTGCATAATTCACGAGTTCGCTGAGGAATGTGCAGTTTCGTGGCTGTTCTTGTGAGTCATGCCATACCTCCTGTTTGGTCTCGGCTCACAGAACATGTAGATGTCACTGGGAATTCATTCATTAGGATTTCAGACCTTTAGGTTTGAAAATATTGGCATTTACGTCTTTTCTCACAGGAAAGAAAGACCGTACCTAGAATGCTGCACTAGAACAACAGAAATGGTTGTGCTCACCTATTCCATGGGATAGGAATGGTTCCATGGGATCATCATTCCATGGTGATAGGAATTTCTGTTCCATTCCATGGAACAGAAATGTGCTGGCTGTGATAGTTTTTCTAGGATGAATGCATTCATCAGGTAAATATGGTGATTAGAATCCAGATTTGATATCGCTTTTGAAGACATTTCCATGACACTGATTTCTGCTTAAAACCAGAGAGGAGTGTTGGAATAACTGGGAGTATACTCGTATCTGACTGAAACAAGAGTAGTTAGGCTTCTGGTGCCTGCACACCTGAAAACACAGGTGGCTGTCTCAACAGCAGGATCTTCCAGACAAGACAGATGATAACAAGTAGTTGCAATCTCTGCACAAATGAACATGGTGGAGCAGTAGTTTGACCTACAGCTTCCATATCTATCTTTAATCCTCAAGGCCACACTGAGGCACTCACTGTCTTGGATAGAATCTCCTAGGTTCATCTTTCAGGTCTAGTTTATCCCAAACTTCCTTCCATAGGGTTATTCCTGTCTCTTCTGGCTCCTTTTATTTTTCATATGGACAATCAGACTCATTAATCATTCAAAAGAATATGCAATGCCATCAATTCTTTCAGGGGAGAACATGGCTGATTTCCATTTCAACCCTCCCCTCCTTCAGATAACAAGGTGGAAGATCATCCACACCCTGGAGAAGCAAGCTGGAAGATCTGGAAAAGCTTAAGAACTTGTGGTCTCTCTGGAGCAGGTGACTGGGGATTTGATTGCAGCTTGCTGGTTTGGACTTCAGGTTTGGGTTGATTTTTGTCTCTTGAACCAGGAGAACCTGCTGCAGTGAAATGATGAGCTTGGCCTGAGGTCTGAGCTGCAGCTGAAGACAGGGCTTGCAAAAGTCAGGCTTATGGTAGCTTCTCTGTCGAGTACAGGCAGGCCATCATCTCTGCCATTTCCTGGGGAGAAAAAGGGAAGATCAAAGCACCTTAGAGAGGAACCTTGTGGAGAATTGAATAAGGTCGGTCCTGAGCTTTTTGTCTCACATCCCATAACTTGTCAGCTTTCTGAGATCCTGTGTAAATCTATCAGGCCACTGAGGTCCATTTGTTTCAGACCAGAAGAAAGCAGTATGCTGGAGATTGTCAGGAACTGAAGGTGCTTGTATCAGCCCTGAAGAGAAAAATCTGACAAGATTTTAAAGTTTTCTGCTTAATCTCATCCATTCTCCTTGCTGAAAACGCACTTGCTACTTCAGAAATAAGCTGTGCAGGAGTTTGCTTGGGAGTTTGCTTTGGTAGGCAGGGGCAGATGTCCTGGTGGGCAGGGGGAAACCACCTCTTCCACACCACTGTGTTTGACAGTGCATGCAGCACACATCCTCTCTGACCTAGATAGGGTGGACAGTAACTGTCCCAAATAACTCCTTCCTCACATAAAGCACATCATTGCCCATGTGCCTGCCTGTCCTGCTCTGGGCATCACTGGGCAGGAAATAGGTGGTGGGCTGGTCCCCTCCTTGCCTAGGCCCTTTCTCCTGAGATCCTCCACTGCATATTTACTCCCTGTATGCCCAGGAACACTTAGAAACTGGTGTTACTAAACTGGTGCAGAGAGTGGTGTTGGTACACTCACTCCAAGCACAGGCTCAACTTGCAGAATTATGCTGAATTGTCATTTCTTTCTGCAAGGCCAAGGCTCATTATTTCACTTAGAAAAAGGATAAGAACAGATGCTCTCTGAAAACATATTTAATAAAATCCTTTGATTGATCTGAATTGATTCAGGTATGGTAATCACCTTGTAATATAATTAGAAGCTGTTGTATTTACTTTCCTTGAACTCGCTGCTTTGATGTTGCACTTGGGCGTCTGTGTTGCTTTGCAGGATGCAGCCCAGAACTGCCTGGAGCCAGTCCAGGATTAGTAATACATAGACATATTTGCAAAACAAGACTTATAAGTCAAGCAAACATGGGAAGAAGGTGGATTTTTTTTGGTTTAAAATGATGGAATTTAAAACACTGACTTAGCGTAGTTTTTCTTTGCCAGAATTATAGATTAAGCAGTGGCAGCAGTGAACATTTCCCCTAGCTGCATTTAGGAAGAAACCCTAGATGTTAATATACAAGATGTAGAGACTATGTGGGTTCACAAGAAAGTGCAAATTGTTGGGTCCCTTTGGTTTAAAAAGGATCTATTGGAAATTCTTATCCAAATCAAACTGTTAACAGAGCACATAGTTTACCGAGGAGAAGCCACATCAGGAAATGGTTTTAAGCTGAAAGAGTGTAGGTTCAGACTAGATCTTCTGAAGAAGTTCTTCAGTGCAATGGTGCAGAGACTCTGGAATCAATTGCTGAGACAGGTTGTGGGTGCCTCCTCGCTGGATGTGTTCAGGGCCAGGTTGGAAGAGGTCTTGAGCAACCAAATCTAGTTGAGTGGTGTCACTGCTCATGGCAGGGAGGTTGGAGTAGACAACCTCTAAGTTCCTTTCCTGCCATAGACTGCTATGACTCTTCAGAAAAGTACACTCTGCTGAAACAAGATGCAGCTTCTTGTCCAAAGCAGTTTATTTGTACTGAAGGACAGAACTGTTTCTATCTTAGTGCAAACCAGCCTCAGTTCCAAACAGATAAAATGACTCTTCTCCAGCTGATTAACCCCAAGATGTTCCTGAAGTAAAACATAAGGATTAGATGAGTTTTATTTAAAGAAGTAACTTATATCAAGAAATTACAACATGCAATATGTGTGTTTTAAATCTGTGTTTTATGGGGAAAGTCCTGCATACAAAATACAGCTTTCAATGGCTGAGTACGTGGATTGAAGGCACCTCTGAAGGTCTCTATGGTGGATAACTGAAAGGGAAAGTACTTGTTAGTAATGCCCAATTTTTGTGGTTTCAGAGAAGAAAACTATTTGTGAAGAAAAAAGAACAGACATATTTTTAAGTCATGTAAGGAAAATGTCCAGATTTTTAGATAAGACCTTAATCCCTGCAGTTACCCAGTAATCTTCATTCTGCTCTAGTACTCGTGTCTCTATTTAGAGTGTTCAGTGCAGCAGTGATGCTCCCCGTGGCTTTTGGCTACCTATTTTTGAGACATTGCTCCAAAATTTACTATTTTTCTTTATCTTGCTCTTAACGTTCCTCACTATAGTAACATTTGGACTCATGTGCCTTGTACTGAAATTCCATTTGAAGTTTTTTTGAATAAAATGCCAAGCTCCTGAATAACCTGGAAACACCCGGACATCATTAGGTAATTTTAATATGTCTCTCTGCATGTCATCGGCAACACTGAAATAGTTTTACTAATGCTTTGATGTAATTAAAACTATACTCCACCCTTTTTCAGTAAGTTCACAAAACACACCCTCAGAAATCCCACAAGCTCGTTCAGCAAAAGTAGGAAATATGAGAGGAAATGTTAACAATTTATTTTAGATAAAAAGTGATCCAAACCAGGATCATGCAAACCAGCAGCTTTCGAGGCAAGCACTTCTGTGTGCTGGCAAGCAAATTAGCAATATACCTGCTGAAAGAAATGGTTTTGCTTGTCATCCTTCTGCTCCTGTGGTCAGAGATAAACTGAGTTTAGGGAGGAAAGCTCAGTGCTGAGATCTGCTCCCAGCCTACACAGAAGGAAATCAGGATGCAAGGATGCAGGGCGGAGGGGTGGCTAGAGTGGAGCCATGATGATGGATTGAGTCTATTAATTTTTAGCAGTAAATAAAAAATGCAGAGGAGTGGGGTCATGGTGACAGATGCAGAGTTTAACAGCAAAGAAGCAAGTGCCCCCATCTGTCTCCTGGTGCCCTATAGAAGAGTGGTGGGTGCTCTGCTTGGCACAGAGAATGTGGCTGTACTTGCCAGCAATGCCCCGATGAAGCAGATAATGTCATACCCACACAGGAGAGACTTCAGAGCCACTTTAGGGAGGTGGGAGAGCAAGCGAAAGAGCTGGGGTATGGCTCACTACTAACCAAGTCAGAGAATTTCTGGAGGTTTATTTTATGCTCCAGGCAAAGGCAGGCAGGAACTCCTGAGTACCACACTAGCTAAACAGAAAAGCACATAATCCAAAGTGTGAAACTAGTTTTCACCCACAAAAGCATTTGTACATGTAAACATCTTGCCAGGACTTCATCACCAGTAACGAGAGCCAGCCCAGTTTCCAAGGGTTTGTATTTAAACACTGACTTAGAGACAAAAGCCAAAAACCTAGAAAATTAAATTAGATTATTTAAACTGCATTTCTTTCCTCCCAAGTGATGGTTCATTAAATAAATAAATACAGGGATGCAGCCTTTTACTGGAGGGAGGGGGTTAGGGTTCCAAATACAGTTCCAAGTTACAAAGCCACTAATAAGGCTCTATCTTTTCAGTCAAGTTTCAATAGAGACTGGTTATGTAACCCTTCTGTGGCCCTCCAAGTCCCAAAGCATGCCTCTTGCTCTCAGGGCTGGTGCTGGGTACAAAGTACTCACTGCCATCACATCTGGCCATGGGGCTGAAGTGTTCTGACCCCATACCACCATGCCTCTCGGCCAACCCTTCCTCAGTGCTCTATACCAGTTCCTCACAAGTTGCCCTCACCACTGGTGACCCCTTAACAAGGCTGATATTACTGGTAGGACTTGCCCAAGAGGAGTGGGGGAGCCTCACCGTGCCTCTTGTGTTGTCTTCAAGCAGAGCATCAGTTAATTCAGGCACTTGGAGCAGGTTTTCCACATTGTAAATAGACAACATCTGTAATGGTTTCAACTTCTTGACAGGACTGTTGCTAACATCAGCATTCCAAATACTGTACCAGGTGATGGCAAATGGGGCATGTTGAAACTGGCCCATTGGTCTCTTTATTGGACTCTTTCACTTCTGCATTAGAAGCCAGCATAGCACTTGCCTTTCGGGGGTTTTATCTGTCAGTAGTTGTCTGGGAGAGCATACCTCTCTGTTTTGCCTCAGGATGGCAGGATTGCATGTCCTAGGATCTTCTTATATCAACATACAGCTAAAAATGCAGCCAACAGCTGTGAGGATTGACTTCAGGGTTTTATTCCACACCCATTCTATAAAACCAGGAGGAGCAATTGGAGGAGTATTGGTGTGAACCTTAAGGAGAACAACCCTAACCAACAAAACAAACCCAAAACCCAGCAGCATGTTTCACAGGAAGGAGAAATTTGTCCTCTGTGCTTGAATGCGTGGATCTGTTGTGGTCATTCCAGCCCTTGTCTGTCTTCTTCCTTTATTTTATTCTTAAACTGGAAATAAAGAGATGCTCACAGCAATCTTAATAAATAAAGGAAAATAAATATATAAGCTTGATACTGTAGGAAATGTGTGGGTATGGTGAATTACTTAATTCAGAGCCCATTACAGAGTTGATGGTATCTTATGGAGAAAGAGATGGTCTCTTCAAGTGTGGGAGATCTGAATGTTTTAGGGTAATCACAGTGTAGATGCAAAGGTCTGTATTGCAGCAGAACAAGTCCTTTGGCCTCCTCTCACCTTATCCACCCCAATTAGAGGTGCTGGGCACAAAACTAGAATTTGCAGTTGCGAGATGCATGTGGGTCTGAGCACAGCATGGCCACCCAGACGATGGATAAACCGGATCTCTTCAGTGAAGTCTCCCCACTCCCTCCCTTGCAACACAAGCAATCTCTTTAATGGTCTCTTATACAGTCCTGACACGTAAAACTGCTGACAGGTATGACAGGACAAGCACCCTCTGTCTGCCCATGACAAACTTTAATTTTGAGTTGTGTGCATTTCCCAAAGCACACAGAGGTGGGACTTGGCTTGCCTGAGGGTTGATGCCCTCAGCACAGCAATCTACACCTGCCCTAGGTAGATGGGCTGCCAGTAAACTCTGTAACCAGCAGAGTCAGGGCTGATGTAGAGGACTATCTGTTTCCAGACTGTTTATCAGTCATAAAGTGTGAAGTATACCCTAAATCTTGATCAGATCTTTGGGAGTGTAGACACCTTGCTGACATCTAAATATCCTTAGTGTAAGTGTCTGAAGTTTGATGAACTGAATCCAACCATCATCTGTTTCACACAGTCCTTGGATTACACAGAATTCTTGGAGTTGGGAAGGACCTCAAGAGATCAAGTCCAACCACCCTACCAAAGCAGGGCTGCCTGAAGCACATTACACAAGGCTGCATCCAGGTGGGATTTGAGTACCTCCAGAGAAGGAGGTTCCACAACTTCTCCAGGCAGCCTGTGCCCGGGCTTTGGGGCTGGCACTGGAAAGAACCTTTTCCTTATTTCTAACTGAAACTTCTTGCTGTGGATCTACAGAGTGAGAGTGGGACCTGTTTGTCATATACAGTTAGGATCAGAATTCCTTCACTGACCCTTGACTTGAAACAACATTGTCATATTCTCTGAGGGGTTTTTATTTCTCTCATTCCCCCCTCCCAACATGAAAACACACACAGGTCACATGCAAGCCGAGAAAATTAAAGCTTTCCTCAGCATCAGACTGAGGGCTGAACTTAAGTTCATTGTGTTCAAGGCCATTGTGGAAACAGGGATAGAAAATGATGAGCCACTACCAATAACAACCAGTTCAGGCTCAAAGAATTCTAACTTGCTGAAAGCAAGTCTCATCAAAAATAATCTGGAACACTTTGGGACTTGTTGGAAATACTTGTGGGTGTGGCTGCAATGTGTTTAATCCAGGAGTTAGGAAGACTTCCATAAATACTTTTGTGCTACAAGTTTCTCAGGACAGATTAACCTTAATTTGGCATGAATTTCATTAAAGACATTTATTATGGACAGTAAAAGTGCATTAATATAACTACAATAAAATGCATTACGAATTAACAATGCATCAGCAAATATGCCATCCACGGTAACTATCTCAGCTGAGGTCTAAAGGTTCTGCAGCCCATTAAAAGGCTGCATCACACACATCATTTTCTTTGTGGTCTGGGAAGGAAATTTTCCCAGAAAACTGTAGTGTGTAGTGTTACTGTCATAGTAAGGCTCAGAGACCTTGTTTCTGCTCCTCTGTATTATTTTGTTAGGAATTACACATATTTAGAGAGATGAGAAAAAAATGAGCGCAGTAGAGTGTCTAGGAGCATCTTGTGTTATAAACTGTTTAATAATAAATAAATAGGAGGTAGAGGAAAAACTGATGTGTTGCCCTCTGTACCCTGCCTCTCTGCCTCACCTGTCTCCACCCCTTCCGGGCGGGATGACTCCTGTGCTAAGCCTCACCTCCCGAGCTCAAAGCCTGCAGAAGAGTTAAAGAGCACCTGGAAACTGGATGGGCAGCAGCGGGAACAAAAACATCAGCAGGACTGGTTTTCTTCTCTTTGTGTTTAGAGAAATCTGGTTGGTACCTCACTGAATAGAAGAATCAAGCTGGGCTAAAACAGGATCCTGTACTCAGGTATGTGATGACAAACTGGTCCACAAAGACTGAGTTGGCAGCAGAGAAAGGCTGTAATTGCTTTTGGCTGTACCGAAATGGACAAATTCGAAATAGCTTAGTAATTAGATACCGCTCTTTGAAACCACCAGCAAAGCCCACTCCTTCAAAAAGAGACTTCAATTTTGGTTTCAGGAAAAAAACTGGACAAAGATAAGTATTAGGGAGCAGATAAGGTGAAGATGAAGGGTGTCAACTGTGGGAAAGAACGAATTTCATTTGGAGTTATTGCTTCAAGCTGTGGTACAGGACAGTGTCCTTGTTCTGAGGACACTGGTAACCATGTCCATCACTAGCAAGGTCACATTAAAGGACCATAATCATTTATTTTATCCTTTTGGTAATAAATCCCCATTCTTTACCTTGTTTAGTCCATTGGAGCACTTACCATTGAAATGTTATCAGGAAAAGGGCAGAGATGTCACACCTTGGCACCATTAGTCCAAGGTCCTGCCAAACACTTTGAGAGCACGAGCTCATACTTGCTTTCTGAGAATTGGGGATTACCCTTAGGACTATCTTTACCCTTGTTTTACACAGTTGTTTTGTAAAAGCTTTTTGGTCTCTGCTTCCAAGCAGGAATTTGTTATTTCCCTATTGAAAATGAGATTCAGCAGGATTTAACCATGTGATTTGTTGCTCTTTAAAAATGTAGTGGTTTGGGTCCATCCTACCACCCAAAGGAGCCCACCTTTGATTGGAGCTAACCACAAATTACCCTCCTCATTTTTTATGTTACTTACGCAAAAGCTGCAGGGCATCAAGACACCCAAGGAAGAGCAGGACCACTGATGAGAAGGTGAAGCTATGACAAGGTCTTCTCTTACAAGCCCAAGGATGACAGAAGACTGATGAGTCCCTATCAGCCTTTTTTTCCTGATAGCAGCAGTCAGTTTTACCCATTCCTAACTTCCTGCCACATTTCCTCTGTGCTGGAGTACAGTAGTGAAGAGTGAGGTGGAAGGCAAGATGCTGCACACTTAGAACCATGCCACAGGGAAAGCATGAAAATGAAAGTGTAATGGCTAAAACTGGTGGGAAGAGAGAATGAGATGGGGCAGGAAAGGTAGGAAATATCCTGGCTTATTGCTGTGCCACACCATGGTGTGTGGGACAAAGCGGGTGGGAACAAATACAGCTTCTGACTGAACAGGATCCCATCAAAGACTTGTAAATGGTTCAGGCGTGGCTAAGTTCTCCATTCTCCACAGTCTAGTGTCTGGAGAAGAGCCAGATGGCTGGGTGTCTATCAAGATAGGGCAAAGAAATGATTTATGGGACGAAATCAACGGATAGGGATTAGGTTATTTCACAACTTTTGCAAAACTTACTACCTACTAACCAGTACTTCCTTGAAGGGGACACCACAGGTTGTGCCCTTCCGAACAGTGGACTCTAGTGGAGAAGGATTGTGGCTGCTGTTTCAGAAGCCCACTGGTCTTGGCTATGTTCACTGGTGCCTGGGAATTCTTCATGTGGTCTCTTGCACTTCAACAAGGTTAGGTTAAAAAGACTCTTTGGTTAAAAGAACTGAGGTAGGAAGCACTTCTGCATGAACAGACAACTCTTGAGCACTTTCAGGCTTGTTATGGAGGGCTTAAACTGAGGTACCCTTCCACGCTTGTTACAACTTCCACTTTCATATGATGCCAAAACAACGGTGGTTTAGTCTTGCAGATGAGGGAACTTTATGCTTCCTAGTGCTGATCCTGACACTCAGATGTTGAGAAAGGTAGGCAAACCACCTCATGGCTATTTCTGAAGCAGCTTGATTCTACTGGTCATGTATCTCTACAGCACACTATCATGCAAGGGCTATAGCTGTAATTAACTACAGTTTCTCAAAGTCAGTACTGTCTCTGTCAGATGTGGTGGCAGGGTTGGTTCAGAAGGAGGAAGAACACTGTACATTAGAAGGATGATTGTCTTGGGTATAAGGCATCCTAAATGCATAAAAAACTCGAATGCTGTTACTGAGTCTGTGTTAATCATGCAAACTGGGAAGTTAATGTAAGACATAAAGACATGGTGAGTCTTTGAGGCATCAACTCTCTGCTCATCAATCTGCCTGCACCAAAAGTGTCCGGATAGCCTAGGCAAAATTTCCCATTACTCAGTGAAACACAGCTCTCCACTGCTGTGGTTACTGGAGAGCTAAGAGGATGTTTACCAGAATTTGCTGCACTTCCATGAAGACTGAATAGCTTTATGAAGTAGATGTTAGAACATGAAACAAAGTAATAGGCTGATGTAGGCAGTCATGATGTATATGCACATATGCTGTTTCCCCAGGGACATTACATGGCTAGGAAGGCTACAATTAACACTGCCCTGCAGACTTAATTGTGTTATAACATTCTGTGATTCTATGATAACACTACTTTTAATTACATGGTCATGTCCTACCTTTTGCAGAGTCCATTCCAAGCTCCTGACACAGACTTCAGTCTCTTTTAGCACAGCTACTGGCTCATCATCTCTACTTGATGTTTTTGAAGAGACACCACCAGATACTCTCATTTATTTTGAATGAGATTTACACACGTGCTTGTTTTCATGTGATCCCTTTCAAGGGCATATGGCCCCAAGGTACTGGAATCTCATTTGCCAGTCCCTACTGCAGTCCTTCACCAGCTGCTTCCACAACAGATACGGTGTGCTACTGAAGCTGCTGAGAGGAGCACTGCAATTTCTGCAGCAGCTAGGTTGTATGGTCCTTAGCCATCATATAATCCAGAGAAACAAGGGTGAGTTTCCAGTTAAGAAATGGCCCTACGCCTGGGGAGAGAATGACATCTGAAGCTGTTCTGCTTCCCACTTGTGCTGACAGATGTGGCATGAAAGTCAGGTCCTACATGTGCTTATTGTTCACGATTTTATAACTCAGGTTTGGCACTTCTCTTCATTCTCAGCTTAATAACACACCATGTGTTAACAGATTATTTTGACTTGATTGCTCTCTTTTTTATTCTCTTCTCTTCCTGTTAGATTTTCAGATGGCCGATCCTTTTCTATATCATACTGGAGAAAGATCGCACTATGGGTTCCTGGGGCATGAAGTACAAATTGAACACATCAAGGCCTACATTTGTAGACCATCTTTGTCCACAGACAAAGCTGTGATCGTGATTCATGATATATTTGGGTGGCTGTTTCCAGATATCAGATACATAGTCGATTTGATTGCAAGTAGTGGATACATGTAAGTAACTACCTTTCCTGTCTTCCTCTTAAACGCACTGGTAGATCACCCAGCCCAGAGCTAAGCGTGGCACATAAGAGTGTCACATCCATAGTGTAACCATACCATTTCACTCTGAGCAAATAAAAATGCCAAGGGACAAAATATTCCCTTAAAATTCCTAAAATTGACCTATCAGATACAACAACCTGGGCACAAAGCCACAAGAAGAGTCATGAAGTGCCAGTGTTTGTGCTTACGTGGCAGCCTGCTTGATTAAAAGAGAAATGTTGCTGTCTATCTTCAAGTTGGATAAGCTTTTCAGAACCAAAGTTTTTGAACAGGTTTTTACTAGGAAAGAAATATTTATGCTCTTGTGTATAATGAAGAGGGTTGTTTAATCTCTTCAAAGCATTAAGCACGTCTAAGGAAGTAATGAGACTTTATTTGTAGCTTTGGGATTTTGTTTCCTTACAAAGGCATATGCTTTCAGTTCTGCTGATTGCCTGAACAGGACAAGTAGAACACTGTTCAGATAGTAAACAGGTAGATGAATACTCTGGAGTAGAAGAGACATTAGGAAACATTTAGACATTGGGAGATTTCCCCCACTTGGATGTGAAATTTGACTTAATTCCATGTCTCACACAGAGCCATCTGCCCAGACTTCTTCAAGGGAACAGACCCCTGGAAAACTACTGATCACTGGGCTGACTTTGCTGATTGGATGAAACATCATGATCCTGTGAAAGTAGATAGGTAAGAAGCAGATTTGTACTTGAACTTTAAAGAGTATCCAGCAAATGAGGTGAATCTGTATAAGATGCTAAATGGCACGACAAGCTGGCTGCCAGCACACAAATTGCTTATTCAATGTGGTTCGCAGGCTGTTCTGGCTGGGGTTGGGAAAGGATCGTCTGCTCTGTCTGACACTGCTTATTGTGCCCTTCTCACTTTCCTGGGCCCTTCTCTAATCTGTGTCATACCAGCTGAGCAGGCTCAGAGCCAGTGCTTTCACAGGCTGTGAAATACCCAGCAGTCTCACCCACAAGTGCTGATTCTACTTCCAGTTCCTCAAGATAAGGAGGAAAACTCCTCTACAACTGCTCATGTTATCTGATGTTTATCTTGCTTTCTGCCTTGTATACATGATAGGTGCAGAGGAGTTTATTGTGAGCAATGCTAGATAAAAGCTTGCAAGGCTGCCCAAAACCTGAGATCCATCTGATTACTTACACTGTTTTTCTCACTGTGAAATAGAGGTCCCTACTCTCTGTAGAGCCTATCGGTGTCTGCAACAAGGATTGACTGAATTACAGGTGGCATTCCTGTCTCTTCAGCTCAGCTTGAAGATTCAGGTGATAGCAAGGCAGTGACAGCCTATTAATATAATCATAGAATCATTAGGGATGGGAAGGGACCTCAAAAGATCATCCAGTCCAACCCCCCTGCCACAGCAGGATCACCTGGACCAAGTTGCGCAAGAACACATTCACATGGGTCTCGAATGTCTCCAGAGGAGGAGACTCCACAACCCCTGTGAGCAGCCTGTTCCAGGGCTCTG
>VZRI01010679.1:0-25106 GCA_013397515.1 Upupa epops | reverse complement strand
GTTGCTCTACGCTGGACCCCCTCCAGCAGCTCTGTGTCCTTCTTGAACTGAGGGGCCCAGAACTGGACACACTACTCCAGATGTGGTCTCACCAGTGCAGAGTAGAGGGGGAGAAGAACCTCTCTCCATCTGCTAACCACCCCACTTCTGATCCACCCCAGTGATGGCCTTACTAATGTGTGTATTTGAAAACATAGTTATTAATATGCATGTTCTGCATTTAAAAGATTTAAATTCTGCATTTAAAACTTTGTAGATAATAGAAAAATATATATAGAAAAAATTATAAAATATTAAAAATATTAAGTTATATAAAGTTATATAAAGACCTAAGCAGTTAGCAATTAAAACCCCAATAATTTCCTGTTTTACCTACGTTATAAATAACTCAGGTATTTTTTGCATCATACCTCATGCAGTACCTGTTTTTTAAACTTTATAGTTGCTGACAGTATAATTTGGAGTAATTGCTGCTTTAGGAAGTTACTACATGCAGGCTTGGTAGGCTATTTTAATATTATCTCATGCAACAGGAATGGCATTCTCAAGACAAATCTTTATCTGAATAGGTGGACTCTGCAGAGATAGCACAATGAAGCTTATCTATTCCTACAGCCCATAATGCAAGATGTTCTACTTGCAGATATATCTTGTCTTTAGTTGTTCTGTCCCAGACAAAGTGATTCAATTAAAAAATTGCTTCTTTTGAAAGCAAAGGAGCAGGTCACAATTCAGGTAAGTATTTAAGTACTACATCTGTACTTCTCTAAACTAGGACCAGAGAGATGTAAAGGCTCATTTAAGAGTAGAAGCCGCTGGTCTTTTGCTCCGTTTTAAATGGTTGGGGATGCAGATGAAGAAAAAAAATCATGTATCTCTTTTAATTTATTTAAGTATTGGTTCTGCAATAGATTCCTTAGTCTACTTTTCTTTATATGTCTTAGGGAAGCTGATGTTGTCTTGAAGTATCTAAAGGAACAATGCGGTGCAAAGAAGATTGGTGTCGTTGGGTTTTCCTGGGGTGGAATGGCAGTACATCACTTGATGCTGAAAAACCCTCAATTAGCTGCTGGGGTGTCCCTCTATGGTAGTGTAGAACATGCAAACTTACATGGGCTCACATGATTACACGTGGTTTGTAACCCTTTGTAATGCTTTTTGTAAATACTCAACTCAAAGGTGAGTTGCAGATTTTAATTACAGTTGCTTCAGCAATGTGCTGTGTTGGTATCAGCCTTAAGAATGCTGTAAAGCAGGGGGAAAAGTGCTTCCTTTTGCACTGTAATTTTTCTGGTTGGTTTTTTTTTTAGTGCTTGGAGAGTGGGGAAATATATTTTCTAAATGCTTTGTTCTTGAAACAAATATAAAGTGTTCTGGCCTAAAAAATGTGCATAATAAGTAAACCTGAAGAGAAATTGTCTTTTAATTTGCTATTTGTCTTGCAGGAGTGTTAACCTCACTAACAGACTGTTTCTCAAAAATATTGTAGGAATAATTAGAGACTCTGAAGAAAGGTACAATTTACTGAACCCCACGTTTTTCATTTTTGGTGAGAAAGACCACACTATTTCTTACGATCAGGTAAGCTGTAGTACTAGAAATACTCCTTTTCTCATGACACTTGTATCCCACACCAGACTCGTAGCTTGTTAGAAAGCATTTATGGATACAAAAAAATCAGGCTGGATTGTTTTGCTTGTATTTCAACCTCCTCCATATCTTCAAAGCTCTTCAAAGCTATTGTTTTTTCAAGTGAGAAATGCAGCCACGGAGTGGCTGGACAAGCAGTGGGAAATTGGGCAGGATTTCCAGCTGGTATGAGCCAAACGTTTTAAAAGTTGGGTACTGCTGCCATAGAGGAGAGAACAGGTGATTAAATCACTGAATTTGGACAATGAATGGAAGATAATCCGATCTTAGTAGCGACTTTCTGATGACGTAGAGCAATGACTAATTGCCTTTGGTACCAGAAGACAATATGAACTGTGTTGGAGGAGTGGGCATGAATTCCATTGATGATAATGACAGTTATGGACTCTGTTTGCGTTCCTGGCTGCCACCTACATTCTGATATTACCCCTATTGTAAGCATATCTCTGAGGCTGGATGGGTGGGAAACTGGTGCCCTCTTCTGTGCATAAATTCCTTTCCTTCAGTGAGGAGGATGAAACACCACTTCTAATGCTCTGTAGGGTCTAACTGGGGAACTGCCAACCTGCTCTGGGGATGCAAAAGCTTCTAACTTCACTATTCACTAGCTGTGTAGGAGAACAAATCCTTCACTCTCCAACCCCTTTACACGGTGGGAGTTTGTTTTTTATCATAGGCCAAATTCTCATAAGTATGCATGAAACATTGAAACCATACATTTTTTCTCCTGAAGTTATTCTCCGAGCTTCTCGTGCAGATTATGTAAGAAAAATGCCTGCATTAAAAATATAAATTGGATAAATCCTCAGCTATATTGTGTACTGCACTGAGCAATAAAGGGCTCTGTGAAAAAAAAAGTGTGCATGAAATAAATGACAATGCTATCTCTTAGATGAAGAATGGGTGGAAAAGAGATTGTAGGGGCAAAATACATGTTCCTTCTCCTGTTTTCTGACTTTCTCATGGAAACAAGCACAAAAATGTGAATAGCCATCTACGTAGGTACAGAATCATCTGATCAGTAGGACTCTGTGTGTCAGCATATGTGCACTTACTAAAAAGGAGTGGGCATACAGTAAAATAACCCCTCAAAACTTGCTAGCTAAAACCATGCTACTAAGCCTATAAAAGATTTTGGACCAAGAGTCACATCCTCCCAAGAGCAGAGCTTAAAATTAGGTCGCAGGTCTAAGTCTCTTAGGAGAAATATGCCCGTATGGCAGTGGGATTTCCCAAACAGTGCCTGCTGAGCTGCTCACACTCACCCACACTTAAAAATACTGTTCCAGCCCTATATTCCAAAGAGAGTTTTTCTCATCTGTTGACAAACAGAGCCTGCTTCAGCTGTGACAGTAGAGAAAAGACAAAGATGGAAGGGACAGGAGAAGCGTAGCCAACTTAGCAAAACCCAACACACTGAAACGCTTTCTTTTACAGATCTCCTTACTGGAGGAGAAGTTGAAAGAGTACTGTAGAGTCGCTTATAAAATTAAAGTTTACCCTGGACAAGTTCATGGATTTGCACAATTGAAGCCAGAGGATATGAAACCTCATGATAAACCTTATATTGAAGAAGCGAGAAAGGACATGATTGATTGGATCAATACATTTGTTTGACAGAGGAATAAAGCACCACTAGGCTTCAAGATCAGTGTTTGGTTTGATTTAATTTGGAAGAAGAAAACTGTCAAGGAAAAACTCTCTGGTTTTGAAGACTGTCATAAACAAACCCAGAAATATTTTAATTTATAGTTCTTAACTATTTTTTAGAAGATTTACATAAGATAGTGACATCGAAGTTGGACTAAAGGATGATCAGGCATTAAAGAATTTATTTTGCTTCATTATCCTGCATTATTACTTCAGTAGTAATGACACTCTTTATCCATTCAGCTCTGCATGACTTCAACATTGCTTTGCCTGAGTATTTTGGTGTGACAACTGCTGATCTTAAGTGTTAACATGGAAACACCCTGGATTTGTGTACAGATATTTTATCTAGCTACAAAGGATTTCTCTCAGGTATACTGCTGCTCTGAGCAGAACTTCCCAGGCACGAAATAACCCCTTGTCTGTGTTAAGGAGTTAGGAGGGAAGTGTTGTTAGGCAGCACCCTCCAGGTATTCCCTTGGCAATGCCAAGTAGGGCACTTCTAGTGTTGCCTCATCTGTATCAAGGGAAAACACAGCCAGTTCCTCCTAGCTGCTTAAGTAACCCAGGCATAAAGACTCTGGAAATGGTGGGCTTATTGTTCTGATACAAACTGTGGTGATCAACAGGTACCTCCTTTCCTAATTATACTGTTTGCTTTACATTATATGATAGACTATAGACTATATCCCTCAGCCTCTGCTATGAGGACAGGCTGAGGGAGTTGGTGTTGTTCAGCCTTGATTACAAAAGGTTGAGGATGGCTGACTGCAGCCTTCCAGTATCTGAGGGGGGCCTGCAAAAGAAGTTGAGGACATTTTACAGGGACTTGCAGTGATAGAATGAAGGGTAATGGCTTCAAACTGAGAGTAGGTTTAGATTAGATAGAAGGAGGAAGTTCTTCACTGTAAGGATTGGGAGACACTAAAAGAGGCTGCACAGGTAAGGAGTTTGCAGGCAGTGAGTAAAGTTTCCTGTGAGGCTTTAGAAGCCACAGTGAGGCAGGATTCTTCATGCCTGTGGAAAGGAGAAATTAGACTGTCTCCAGACAAAGAAGGGAGGCATTTTCTGCAAATAACCCCTGGTGCTCAGCCCAGACGCTGCTCCAGTTCAAGTGGGCTCTCTAGGTAGCAGGTGGCTCTCATGGGCACCTTTCAAAGTGCAGTGGTTAACAGCTCCACAGCCATAGTCTAGGAATTGTCCACAAGATGGGGCCCCTCTCCTTGATTTTTATGAAAAGGACTGTTAGGGGGGTTAGTTCTAATTATAATTAGTCAACACTAATCAGTCTGGCTGGTCTGTGCCAGGTCATGCAATGATGGCCCACTGCTGTCAGAGGAAGCCGGTCTGCCTCCTGTGTGAGACACTGGGGAGAGCAAAGCTGCTTGATGCTGTCCCTGGGTTAGGATAAAAGCTCGCTGGGTTAGGATAAAAGAGGTAAGGTCACCTCCTAATGACTGTGTCATTATTCCAAGGAAGCTCCAGTTGTGATACATCCTCACACCTCGTGTTTTGGGTTGCAGTACTCAGTGTTTATCGGCTTATCTCCTGCAAGTGGCAAAATCAGATTGCCTTGGGATAACATTAAGATGGGATAAATTAATGAGCTGGGATAAGCCTGATGTATATGTTCCCTCAGGAGATTCTGTTTGTGCTTGCTCATCACGAGAAAGATTTTCTTGCTCACGTAAACAAATATAAACGGAGGAATACTGAGCCCTTTAAGGAGGTTTTAACCATGACTGACAGGATTAGTTCCAGAGTGCCAAGTTAATCTCCTTATTTAAACTTGATTGGCCAAACAGCACAAAATCACATTAAAATGACTCAGCAAATAAAACTCAATCGAGAAGGGACTCACCTTAGGCAACCCAAACACAAGGTCACTGAAGAAGCAGCGTGCAAAGAAGAGCAACCAGTGAATCTGAGCTTCTGCCATCTCTGGTGCTCATTAAACCTGAAGTGTGGACAGTTGTGGAGACCCATTTTAACTCTTCGGTGCCTGGCACTTCCTTTAACTTGAGAATCTGGTCTCACTGGCTGAGAAGCCAGAGAGATGCTATCTTGGTGCCAGGTCACAGCAGGAAAAGGGCTGAAGTGTCACTGAGAAATGGGGAGAACAGCAGGATGAAAGAAAAGGCATGAAGTGTTTCAAACTAGAGCTGCTTTACATCTTGTTACCTATCCCTGTGCTGATGCAGTAGCCCCCTCCAGGCTTAGGGCTGTGGGTGGGAGAACAGCACAGATGCTGTTGTGTTGTGGCTGCAATATCAGAAATTCCTAGCTCAGGCTTGGACAAAGCTCCAAAGGCAATCAGATTCCTAAACTAAGAATCTTATCACAGGATCACAGTCTCACAGTAATGATGAGGCTGGGAAAGACCTTAAAGATCATCCAGTTCAACCTAAAACCACCCAAGTAAACCTAACATCTGACATCTGACATCTAGCCCATGCCACTCAGCACTTCATCCAGCCTAACCTTGAACACCTCCAGGGACGGTGACTTAACCACCTCCATGGGCAGCCCGTTCCAGAACCAGATCACTCTCTCAGTGAAAAACCTTTTCCTAATGTCAAGTCTAAACCTCCCCTGATGGAACTTAAAACTGTGACCCCTTGTCCTGTCTCCAGGAGCCTTGTCTCCTCTCCAGTGAGACCCCCACCTGACTATAACCACCTTTTAGGTAGTTCTAGACAGCGATAAGCTAATATATTAAAAGCCTTCACTTATCTGAGCTGCAACAAGCTTGAACTGTTTCTCACAGATGCAAGTTGCTGATCACTCCTATGAGTGCAAAGAGCTGATCAAACCTCCAAAGACAATCAGATTCCTAAACTAAGAGTCTTCTCATTAGATTTTTGGTGATTGACTTAAATACAGGTGAAAATTAGAATTTAATTAATAAACAACTTTCAGAATCCTAGCTTCCTATTGTTTTTATTTCAATGTGTTTTAGCTGTGATAGACAGAATCATAGAATCACAGAATAATCATGGTTGGAAAGGACCTACTGGGTCACCAAGTCCAACCATACCCACACCAACCAAAGCCATAAATACCTGATAGATTTAAAACCACAAACTAACCCCCTCCATGCCTTCCACTATAGCCTGGCAAAAAGCACCGCGTCTACACGCTTCTTCAACACCTCCAGGGATGGTGACTCCACCACCTCCCTGGGAAGGCCATTCCAGTGCCTCACCACTCTTTCTGTAAGCAATTTCTTCCTAAGATCCAATCTAAACCTTCCCTGCCTGCAACTGTCTTACAGTTTTTGGAACCTTCTTCACTGGAGGAGAAACAGAGTAGTTCTCAGTTTGTCCTGTAAAATGCATACCTCTAGAGAACTCACAGCTGGGATACACAGCTGTGTGCTAGCTGCACTGCCCTGGGGTGTATGTCTGTATTCCTGACCCCTCTCAGTCCTCATTACACACTGTGTAACTCCCAGAGAACACCCTCTGCTGATTGACTTCCTTTGAGTTGATTTATTAAAACTTTTAGAGGTGACAGTTAATTATGGTTTCCCTAGGAAGGGACTGTGTGCACCAGGAGATACATGGGACCAGCAAAGGCAGCAGCAGCAGCCTTGGATTATCCGTGGAGGAAGTAAAAGGGCATGATGAAAACCTGGAGGGGGAAAACTACTTGGAAAAGTGGGATACTGAGAGTGGAGTCCAACAGGAATATCAGCAAGAGATTGCCAGGTGCCAGGCTGTGAGGAGAAGCTGTAAGACCCCATGAGATGAATGGTTATGAACACAGTGTGTGGGGATATCACATGGAACTGTAGTTGTGTTGGCTTGCTCCAGGCACCAATCTAGGAGTGTTGGGCTGATAAGCCTTTCTTCTGGCTTTTCCACTTCCCTCTGCTATTCTGACTGACCTGGAATGTTTACAAATATTTATGAAAATCAGAGAGAGCTGCTCTAAGAGCCTGTTTATAACACCTGGAGCTTTCACATCTAATGCTGCAGTATCAAGTGGGTCGTATGAGATGTCTAGAGGGGACTGCATGAAGTCCTATAATCACAGCCATTACTGTGAATGAATTATACTACTGTTCATCCTTTTTGCTTCCCCGCACATTCCTAGATGGTTAATGGTTTGAAGCCCTGCCCATGTGATACGGGAGACCGGTTTGACTGTCAGGGTTGTGGGCAGGAGGTGCAGGTTGAGCACTTGAAGGCAGATGTCTGCAAACCTTCTGCCAGCACAGATAGAGCTGTGACTGTAATTCATGATACCTTTGGATGGCAAATCCCAAACACCAGATACATAGCTGATATGCTAACGACTAATGGCTACGTGTAAGAATGCTTTTCTTCTCCAAGAAATCAGAGAATCATTAAGGTTGGAAGAGACCTCCAAGATGCTCAAGTCCAGCCATCAACCCAACCGCACTCTGCCCACTAACCCTGTTTCCTAGTGCCAGATTTTTTTGAACACTTCCAGGGATGGTAACTCCATCACCTCCCTGGGCAGCCCGTTCCAATCTCTGACCACTCTGTCAGGGGAGATGTTTTTCCTGATGTCCAGCCTAACTTCCCCTGACACAACTTGAGGCCATTTCCTTTTATTCTACTGCTGGTGACTTGGGAGAAGGGACTACTGAACCCCACCTCTCTACACCCTCCTTTCAGGTAGTTGTAAAGGGCAATAAGGTCTCTCCTCAGCCTCCTTTTCTCCAGACTAAACAAGCCCAGTTCCCTCAGCCACTCCTTATCACACCTGTCCTCCAGACCCTTCCCCAGCTTCATTGCTCTTCTTTGGACTCACTCCAGCACCTCAATGTCCTTGTATTGAGATGCCCAAAACTGAACCCAGCACCAGTGAGATGGGGCCTCACTAGTGCCAAGTACAGAGTGAGTACTTCAGGGCTAAATGGGTGTTTTCAAAATACAACACCTGAGCAAGGTGTACTTCAAGCCACACTCAATTCTGAAGCCGTTCACCGTGTTAGTTACATTGACTTTCCTGCAGCAAATATCTCATAGACTAACTTGGAGACACTGCCAGCATTTTGATGGTGTAATGAATAATATTCTTTAGAGAGGCTTCTATTACTTTTTCTATTTGCACTTCACAAAGCAAAAATTCATGTGGCTTCTCAGAGAATCTGAAGCTTTTTTAACGCTGAGGTAGGTATTTAATGAACCCTCTACGTTCCATCCCTTTAGGTTTCCTTCAACATATGTAATTCAAGCTGCATTTTTATTTCATACCCATTCAGTCATTTTTTATTGTTACTCTTTCTGACAATTCCTCCAGTATTTGTCTGAAAGAATTATTTATTTTAAACCCATGAAGGAAAATACAGTTGCAGCGTGATATGGTGGCATTTCTATACAGCCCTGTGTTTTCTTGTCATATTTTCATGTGCTAGCTATACTATGGTTTGCAAATCCTTGTATATTCCAGAGAATCACACAATCACAGGATGAGCTGGGAGGGTTGGAAAGGACCTCTGAAGACCATTCAGTCCAGCCCCACTGCTACAGCAGGATCAGCTAGATAAAACCACACAGGAACACGTTCAGGCAGCCTTTGCATTCTTCAGATATTCCTTCTGATGCTGTCCTGAAATATCTAGAGGAAGAGTGTGGTGCAAAGAAATGAGGGGTTACCGGTTTTTGCTGGGGGTGACGTACATGCTGGGGTATAGCTAACTACAAGCAGGCACGCACGTACACATTGCATAGCTTGAGTACTTGTTCTGGCATCATTTCTTCACAGGCTGTCAGCTGATGCAGTGATATTTTCAGCAGAGTAGGAAGGATATTATGCAAAGAAGGAGGTGGTGAGAGTATTTGTTCCTAGTTTCAGAATGGGTCATAGCAGCTGTGTCTTTACTTCGGGTCTGGACAGACATCCGTGTTGTCGTTTGGTTACCTTCCCAATTTAGCTCCCTCTTATTTACTACTGCTCCACACCAGAACTTCACTTGGTAGCACAGAATGCTATTTCTGCTCTAGCTGCTCTGTAGATTGCAGTTAATTTTAACACCAGCTTTTCTTTTCTGGTCTGCCTAGAAAGCTGGGACAACTAAGCTGCACTTGACTAACATTCTTGGCGTGTAAAGTTTGGACTGGTCAGCAAAGACCTGACCTACTCAGTCAACTCAAAACAACTCAACTTTTAAATGAAAATCTCAAATGAAATCTACCATTAGAGAAATAGATATCATAGTGTGTCTCATGAAAACAATCAACAGTGTTAACCACCTCTCCCTTAATGGGATTCGAATTTCTTTAGCTTTTTCCCATCCTTGTTTTCCTCCTTTTCACACTGTCTTTCCCACAGGGTGGTTGTCAGAGAATTCTGGCCAACAACTACCAGTTACCAGTTGCTTTTCATATACCATCTATATGTCATACACTAATCCAGCTGTTCCTTGGACAACACAGCTCTCATAACACATTGTTCCAGGAGGAGAGTGCAGAGGTCTGGTAGTGTACTGCACCTTCATTTCCCCAGGGTACAATCTGGATAATGGCTCGTTACTGGAGTTCCATTAGCATGAGAAGGTGCAAGAACATGATCAGATCAGATGGTGAGAGACAGCAGCCATTCATAAATACTGAAGTGGCAGGTTGCTGTAAAAGCAGCAGAGTGATGGAGTGAAGGGAAGAAATCAAACACGCAGCATTTGTTTGAAGTGGAGAGGACCTACGAGTTACTACAAGTACAGCCACATCTTTGTCTTAAAGCTGTAAGTCACTTATTAGGAGCTGGAAAGGTGAGATCCAAGAGATATGTGTTACAGTACAAAGTGCAACCCATGGCCCTTACAGAGAATTATAGCGTCCTAGAATGTGTTGGGTTGGAAGGGACCTCCAAAAGTCACTTACTCCAACCCCCCTACAACAAACAGGAACATGCCAAACTAGAGCAGATTGTCCCATCAAGATTGACCTCAAATGTCTCCAGGGATGGGGCCTCCATCACTTCTCTATAAAAACCTGTTCCAGGGACCCAGCACCCTCAGATTCAAGGACTTTTTCCTCATGTCCAGCCTAAATCTACTCTTTTCCAGCTTCAAACCATGATTCCTTTTCCTAGCGTTCCCAGCCCTTGTGAATAGGTCTAACTCAGCCTTCTGACGGGCCTCTTCCAGGTACTAGAAGGTTGCTAGAAGGTCCCTCCAGAAGTAACAATCAGATTAAAAGCCACGACTGAGAACTAAATTGCAAGCCTGGTCCCTTCCCCAAAGGCAAAAGGATGGTAGACTAACCTGTGCGTTTAGTGTTAGGCTTTAGTTGTACCTCTGAGGATAAAAGCTTGTCTGGGATTGCTAATATTCTTAGATAAAGCTTTTTCAAAAATAGTCCTAATAATCCAGTAAAATCAGGAGACTAGGAGGGCTACAATGTTCAGCCCTGTGAGGAGAGGCTGATGGAGCTGGATCTGTTTAGCCTGGAAAAGAGGAGTCTCAGGGGTGACCTTATCGCTGTCTAGAACTACCTGAAAGGGGGTTGGAGTCAGGCAGGGGTCGGTCTTTCTTGGTTTTAGGTTGGACTGGATGAACTGTATGGTCTTTTCCAGCCTCATCATTACTGTGATCCTGTGATACTGTGATCCCTTATCCTGCTGATGAATGTAGCTCTGTCTGATGCCAAGAGATGAATAGTCTGAGGAACTAATAATGATGCTAACGTAGGATTTGGAAGGGATACCACCCCAATCTTCAACAGCAAAGGATGTTCCTCAAAAACAAACCAAGATTTTGTCTAAATGAATTGCTCAGCTAAGCCAACATGTTTCAGAAGATGAAAGAGCCTCCAGTGTCTGGTACCACTCAGTGTAAGCTGCAGAGAAGGCTGGCACTGAGCTGCAGCAGAGTTCCCTGCAGGAACACTCCCCGCCTGCCCGAGCAGCCGCTTTAAAAGGAGTGAACTGTTAACTCTGGGACTCTGCCATGGGCAATGATAAAGGCAGTGAGTTACATAACTCTCCTATGAGGAAACCCGATCTTTACCCTAATCCCTTCCATTTTCTCTCTTAACACTTTCTTTTGTCATCCTGTCCAGCGGTGACCATTCCCACTGAGCACTGGACACTTGCACGCTTGCTGTGCAGCAGGTACGTGTGGGGTTTGGTTTGCTTTATTTAAACTTTTAGGGCTTTTCATCCTGGCAAATGTAAATAAGTGCACACTGAGCTTGGCTCGGCACGTCTGCAGAGCTTTCGTTTTCTCTGGGCACCTTTTAGAACAGAACATGCCCATGGAGTGCTAGCAGAGGGCTGCTTTCTCCCTCAGTCCTTTGAAATGATGGTTCTGAAACCTTTCATTTTCCCTCCTGAGGTGAGGAAGCCCTCTCAGGAGGAGAGAACTCGGGAGAGTGTTGAAAGAGCCACACAGTAAGGTCTTTAGTAAGGTTAGAGGTTTGGAAAAACAAAGTTGTTCCTGGTCTTTGATAAATGTTCAGAGTGCTGGCTGGTGGAGATGGGGGAACATCCGTGAGATTACAGACCCTCCTAAAATAAGAGTTTTGATGGATGTAAGAGAGAAGGGTTAATTTGTGAGGCATGTTTCAGTAGCATCTTAGCAAAGAAATGCATGCAGTGATTACTAGGTCAAATGCATGAAGCATTCTAACCATGCTACAAAGCCTGCAAGACCGTATGTCTTAGAAACCATACAAGCCACCCCCCCACCCTGCTCCCTCTGTGGGCGTCTGTCTGGAGCTCTTTCCTCGGCTGCTATAGTTGTGTTCTTTAAATAAGTCTCATTTTGCATGTTGTTTTACATTGGAACACACAGTGTGAAATGTTAGTAGTTACAGGTTTTCAGGAGGTACTGACTTACTGGTAAGGGCACTGCCCTTGCAGGCTTCTGGAGTTCCTAAGCAGTGTGTTTCTTTAACATTCACTTGCTGCTTTTGTTATGTCTTCCTTCTTCACTCTAATAAAATAGAAACAGCTAATGGAAAATTACTCTTTATTATTATTTTATGTATTTAAATCACATTTTGTCTTGTATTGTTTTCATTAACTAATGTTTTTCCTGGTAGATTTACGTTAAATTAGAACCCCTACATGTGAAACTACAATATGTGAAAAAACCCCACCTGATGATGGGTGTGACTTACTTTTCTTTAAAAGAACAGAAGTATAAATGAATATAAATGTGTGACCACAGTTATTACAGACTTTCAATAAGATGCAGTCTTAATTGATCTGTGAAAATGAAATCTCACTGGATTTCTCAGAATATTCTGAATTTTAAAGCCTGCAGGACCAAACCATCTTGATCTCAGGAAATTCATGTAAATCTCCTGGCTGAATTGCTTTGTTATGTTGTTTGCTTTCCTAAAGCTGTCCATTCAGAGCCACAACTACTTCAATCCCACAGTTCAGAGACTG
The DNA here is from genome assembly GCA_013397515.1 of Upupa epops. NCBI lineage: Eukaryota > Metazoa > Chordata > Aves > Bucerotiformes > Upupidae > Upupa > Upupa epops. The sequence goes on along the minus strand of VZRI01010679.1, from coordinate 12,437 downwards.
CTTCTCCCCATTTCTCTCTGTGACTGTATTTGCCAGAGGCCAGCTTGAACGCCCCTATTTCTGTACTAGCAAAGTTTTCATAGATAGTACTCGTGATTTATTTGTAGAGGGTTCCCCAAAAGCTTTATGTAGATTCTCTGTGTTTTTTAGCCATTCACTCATTATGTCTGTGCACATTTAAATAACTTTTCAGGTCATTTATTATCCACATGAAGTCATTTTGGGTAACCTAAGGTCAGTGGCATAAAATCATTAACTTGAGACCGCGGTGCTTACATAAAGCTGTGTTGGGTTCTGCTGGCATTTTTTCAGCTTTGTGAATGATTTATTTTCATTTAGGTAATGGTTTGGAAAATATTAACCACGTGTTATATCGATAAAACACATGGCTCAACATTTTCCTGTCTTGGTGGTCGAATGTGGTCCTTATTGGATGTTAAATACATCCTGTATGCTTTTCTCAACACCTTTCCTAAGCATCCCCCTTCAACTGTCTGTAATATTCAAGGCCAAGAGTAGCTTAGAGAAAGGATTTCTTGATGCTGAATCTTTGCCTATGGAATTTTTAAGCCTCTGGAGGAAAATCCCACATTTAATCTAATTAAGCCTTTCTGCACAGTGGCCATGGGGTTTTTTAACTCAAAATGCTAAGTTCTGTGTTAAGACTTTACAGTCTGTACTGAAGGAAGTTATATGTCCCTGACAAGGATGGGTGTTCTAAGATTTTATGATCCTATGAACTGGCCTCATTGCTGTTTAAATAACTCGTGATGTTTTGCTTGGCTGGTTGCTCACAACTGTATTTCTACCCTATTACTTATTGTAGGAAATCCTAGTTATAAACTGGGTTCCCTCTGAAGAGTTCCTAACGTAAGTACCTTTCCCAAGATCATTTATTGACTAGCACTTCGTTTCAGATCTGGCAGTAATCAGCATGTTCAGAATTCCAAAATGAAACAGTACACAATACTGCTGTGTTCTGATCCGTTCCGGTACGGAGAGCGTTGGTGCTCACAGCTAAATGTCCCTGGTTTTCAGTATCACTCATGGCGAACGAAGAGAGGCCCTGCCCGTGTGACATTGGAGACCGGTTTGACTACGGAGGCCGTGGGCAGGAGGTGCAGGTGGAGCACATCAAGGCATACGTCTGCAAACCTTCTGCCAGCACAGACCGAGCTGTGATTGTGATTCACGATATCTTTGGATGGCAACTCCCAAACACCAGATACATAGCTGATATGCTAACGACTAATGGCTACGTGTAAGAAACACTTCTGTTTTCAAAGCATCTTTCTGTTAACTCATTTCTCTTTTATATAGAACACATACAAACACGAATGGTTTCATAGGCTTCCCTTGCATGTTTCTCTGAAGAGTTTCCTGTTTGATAAAACAGTATAAAACTACTGATGCAGGCAAGTAGTCCCACAATAACCAGGCAGTGGACAAGCACAGAAGAAGATGGGAACACAGAGAAAACTCTTGTTCTGCATCTTCCCTCCTCTCTGAGTCCAAAGGAGCCTCCTTTCCTTCCTCCTTCCCTCCCTCCTGTGCCACTTTGATGTTATAGTAAACATTTCACAGCAGCTGAAAGTCATCCCCTGAAGGTACCACGTGCCAGCTCATGCCAGTCAAGGAAAGAAACGAACTCTCTAGTATGTGAAAAGCGTGTTAGGTGTCCTCTTTCCTGTATTGCTATATTATTCCTACCCAAATGTGTGTACCATGTGGAAGTTGGAGGGGTTTTTGAATATAAATTAGTAGGAAACCCCTGAGGATTTTCAGTTGCATTAACAATTTGTCAGAGTCATTAATGAATTTTAACAGGCCACAGTGTATCTGGGAGTTAGGCAAGATCTCTTATTAGGCATAGAAAACCAGTTATGCTTGGCAAGATTATCCTGTTATCACAAACATAGGTAACCTCCTGCTAGGGAGACAAATATTTTATGAGCTCACGCAAGTAAATTTGAAGTTGTTGCTGGGAAAACTGGAAAAAATATTGCTAGAGGAGTGGGAAAGTAATAATGCTCTGGACTACGGGATTGTGACGGGGAGAACAACCATCCACCCAGCATTATCCCTATTCCATGCATTTTCAACAATATTAATTCACTGCCTAGTCCACACAGACTTTCCTTTACTAAATTCTCAGTATTATTTCACTGACTGTTTTCTTTTCCTTTGCAGAGCCATCTGCCCAGATTTTTTTGTGGGACAAGACCCTTGGAAACTTACTAATGACTGGGCGACTTTCGAAGAATGGCAGAAAACCCGAGATGCCAGCAAAACAGACAAGTATAACAGCCGTTCCCTGCCGAGCAAGGGGACAGCCTTCTTTCATAGGGATTTTTGCCTCAGAAGAGATGCAGGATTAGATCCTAAATTATTACTGGGTCAAATACAGCTGGATGTCCGCAGGCAGGAATTGCATGCAGTTTGTGGGCTGAGCTCATAGTCTCGTGAAGAAGGATGCCTTTTGCACAAGAATAAGGGCGTCCGTTGTTTACCAGTGCAGACAGCAGAAGCGAGATATTTGACTCAAAGGAAAACAGCCAGCAAAGGCTGAAAATTGCAGCTCACTGCTTCCCCTTCTCTCTGTGTTGCTTCCCACAGGCAGGCACAACTTCTGTGGGTTTCAGGTAGCACGCAAACATAGTCACCAAACACTAGGTAACTAGGAAACATTGGGTCAGGATCCCATAGTTCAGAGCATACTACCTTCCTGTTCTTCTAGCTACAATTTCCCCACTTTTCCCTGACATGGAGTTTGATTGTTTGATCACGTTTCTGCTCATTTTGAAGTGACAATGACTAATTTACTTCCACAAGTTCCAAACTATCTGTCTCTCTAATCAGAGGTAGTTTTTCTATAGCCACGTTTGTGCTGTGGCATAGTCTTGACTGACTGTGTGTCCCTTAAACTTGTGTTTGTGTTAGCCTGTAAGACTATTGCTATTTGTGAAAACAGGACTGCTGTTTATAAAATCACCTCAGGCTCCAGTAACAGTAACCTAGGAAGACTGATTCTCTCTGTCTTCTCCTCCTCTGGAATTTCTCTTGCATAGAAATGATTAATAGCAAAGTAGTGGTGTGGGTTGATGCCAGCCGGCAGCCAAGCAGCTGTATGGCAGCTCACTCCCTGCATAGACAGGGTAGAGAATAGAAGGAACGGAGCAAGAAAGCCCATGGGTTGGTAAATAAAGGAAAGAGAAAACCCAGGAGTGATGCAAAGGCAGACACTCACCACCTCCCACAAACAAACAGACCAGGAGGCACCAAGAGAATAGAGCCAGAGCCTTAATTTGCTTTCATTTATCTGTCTTAGAGAAGTTGATGTCGTCCTGAACTATCTGAGGGAACAGTGTGGTGCGAAGAGGATTGGTGTCATTGGGTTTTGCTGGGGTGGAGCTGCAGTCCAACACCTGATGCTGAAAAATCCTCATTTGAAGACAGGAGTGTCCCTCTATGGTATGTCCCTCTCTCAGCTCTGTTCTGAGCAGTTAGGACTGGTGCAGGACCTTATTCTGTAGGACTGGTATTGTAATAAAATCCAGGCTGACATCTTATGAAAGCAGGCGAGTTTGCTATACGAAATCTTTAAGCAGTTTGGCCTTGCACAGTCATATTTTTGAAATAAATCAACCAGCAAGATCCAGGTATCTCGAGTGGAGTGGCCAGGATCACTTCTGTACAAGGAACATCAAGCGCCAAGGCCTCACTGGCTCAGGTTTCTCCTTTCTGGAAATGATAAAATAGGTTTGGGGCACATCTCTTACAGTTTTTAGGAGCCAGCTGTAACTACTAGGTGGATCTTCCCACATATCTCACTCGTCCTGCCTAAGCCAGGAGATGTTGCTGCATGCTGTTTTTTTGGAAAAGCCATTTGAGGCAGATGTCTGTACTATTCCTTTGCTGGGCTAAGAGGGAAGCACTTGCAACTTCTGCTATGCTGTAGCCTTTTCCCTGTCCTGTTAGAGTGCAGCCTTCTGGTTTGGGGGCTACAAAGGCTACAGATCTTCAAGCTGTGACATGAGCAACCTATTCCTCAATGTTACTGCTGGCAGTGGTCCCTCAGTACCAATAAGAACCAATTATGAACAATCTGTTTTAAGCACTTGCAGTCTCACACGTGAATTCCTAGTGCATTTATGCCTTTAATATTTTTGGACTGTTTTTCTATATAAGCCAGAACAATTTATATTTAATTGAGGTGAAGGGAGCTGAAGATATTCTTCCAGAAAATTTACAGGGATGATTTTGCTGCATTGATTTGCTGATCAGTCAATCGAACAGTGCTACTTGCTCATTTTTCACCTTTCTGTTGTAATGATTTCAATAACGAAAAGAGTGCCAGGGGAGTTTGACTTAGATGATCTTTCAAGGTCCCTTCCAATCCCTTCTGTGATTCTGTGGTAGCCAGTTTTGCTGTCTAGTAGCCCTAACTGTGAATGATTAATATTTACACTTATCTTACAAATAGCCGTGCCAGACAGCAGGCAGACACCTCTCAAGTGTCTGTCTTTCACCTGACCCTGTCTCTGACAGTGATCAGAAGCAGATGTTCAAAGAAATCCACAAGAATGGATTAGGTGAAAGAATTCTTTCCAAACTGATTCAGACATAGTCTTTCTATCTGTAAAGGCATCCCAAATCACACTTAATTCTCCCAGTAGTCATTTTTAAGCCAAGTATGTTTAATTTCAAACTTCTTAGTCCTGATTAGAATGTCTTTTGACTGTATGGCTTTGGTAGTGACTTAACCACTCTATGTAGCATGACCAACTGTATATGCCTCTCCTTCTACCTTAGGCGTGATCAAGTTCTTTGAGGACAGATGCAATTTACTTCATCCCACCTTCTTCATTTTTGCTGAAAAGGATGAAGTCATCCCATTGGAGCAGGTGAGTTTCCCATCAGAGATACAAGCTTTTCATTCTTGGTTTGGAATTTGATATTAAATTGAGAGACAGTAGAAAACTAATACAGCCTTTTCTTCCTCTTTCACCAGCTCTTGCAGTAGTTCCCCAGAAATGCATGTTCTCTCCAAATTAGAACGTTTTCCAGTGGCACTAAGAAATGCTTTCTGTTTCAGTGGCAAAGTATGGTTGATTCACAGAAAAAATGTTCTGGGTTGGAAGGAACCTCCTAAGGTCATCCAGTCCAGCTCCCCTACAACAAGCAGGGCCATCTCTGACTAGAACAGGTTGCTCAGAGCCCCATCCAGCCTGACCTTGAATGTCTCCAGGAATGGGGCCTCCACAACTTCTCTAGGCAACCTGGTCCAGGGATCCCTCAGATTAAAGGACTTCTTCCTCATGACCAGCCTAAATCTACCCTCTTCTAGCTTCAAACCGTCCTGTCATTCCCTGCCCTTGTGAACAGTCTTCTCCAGCCTTTTGATAGGCCCCTTTCAGGGACTGGGGTTCCTAAGAGGCAAGAATCCAAAGACTTTCATGAAGTTTAAGATGGGAGAGGCTCTTTAGTCCTGTTGATGGTGCATAAAACCAGCAGACAGTGGCCACCTGTATTGGTAGAACAACTAGCTGCAGGAGAATTAAAAAATCCTGTGACTATTCTTTTGCTGCCCTCCCTGTCCTGCAGAGCTGCTCCTTTCTGGTACTCTGTCAGCAGCCTCCCTGGGGAGCCTGGGTGGAGAATGACAGAGGGAAGGTGGTTATCCACGAGGAGATCAAAGAGGAAGACACACTTCCATTGAGAGGTGTTGACACTCCTTCTCCTGACAGAAACCCCATTAGACTTGAACTGCCAGTTTTGCACCTGTGCCTTTCCTCTCGCTGTTCCATACTAACTTGTAGTCTTGCCCCAATTTTTTTGTGTGTAAGGTCTGCTGGCAGTAACTTGTACAGTAATCACTACATGTGAACCTTCTTATGGCACTGAGCAATAGGGTTTTTACTTTTACAGGTGCTGTTGCAGTACACCTGCCCTGTTTTACACAGTCTCGTGCTGCTATTGCATGGCAGGAAAAGCCTGGTTAGTTAAATGCAGAAAGCAAGGTAACAGGACTGTGTTTCAGTATAAAATCAGCAGGAGAGAAAATGTCAACAGCAAATTTGTGGATGACACCAAGCTTTGAGCCCGTGTTGATCTGCTGGAGGGTAGGAGGGCCCTGCAGAGGGACCTGGACAGAGTGGGGAGATGGGCAGACTCCAATAGGATGAGTTTGAACAACTCTAACTGTTGGGTTCTATATTTTGGTTGTAACAACCCCAGGTAGAACTGTAGGCTGGGAATGGAGATCTTGGAGAGTACTCAGGTAGAAAGAGACTTGTGGGCACTGGTGGACAGTAAACTCAGCATGAGTCAGCAGTGTGCCCAGGCAGCCAAGAGGGCTAATGGCATCCTGGCCTGCATCAGGAATGGTGTGGCCAGCAGGGAGAGGGAGGTTATCCTCCCCCTGTATTTTGGGATACTGTGACATCAAGGACAACTTGAGGACTGTAAATCACAGTATCACACAGTCTCACAGTAATGATGAGGCTGGAAAAGACCTTAAAGATCATCCAGTCCAACCTAAATCCAACTAAACTAAGTAAACCTAACATCTGACATCTAGATCCTGCCACTCGGCACTCATGCTTAATGTGTTAGCTGTAGACTGAGCCAGCACCCAACATTCTGTGTTACAGGTCACCCAACTGGAGCAGAAGCTTAAACAAACCTGTAAAGTTGATTATGAGGTTAAAATTTACCCTGGACAGACACATGGTTTTGTGCATCGCAAGCGAGAAGATATCAATCCTCAAGATAAACCTTATATTGAAGAAGGAAGAAAGGATATGCTAAACTGGCTGAAGAAGTATCTTTAGTATAACTATCTGTCCTTAAAATAAATCGATTTTTGTAGGAGATCAGAGAATTATGCAGACTATATGGATGCTCTTAAACCCATCAAGATAACTGGTAAACGTTTTGCAATGACACTACTTATTTGTGCTGGGTTTCTAAGTAGATGCTTGCAGCGCGGCTTTTCAAATGCTGAAAGCTAGAGATGTAAAAACGATTTTAAAGTTCCATCTCCTGTGTCTTCAAATGATAATAATCTCTTGTGAGTTAGTTTCTGGGATCTTGGAGTTTCGCTTTTTGTCGATATGATCAAAGAGTAAATCTGCCCATGCTTGAGGGATGCTCTGTTAATAGTGGTGCTTGGAATCTTTGAGCTGTGGCACTCTCGGCGCTGAAATGTTCAGCTCTGGAAGGCTGGGGAGGTTTCCTCGTAAACAGAATATCCTAATCTGAATTCATAAAAATAGCACTAGAAAGAGGAAAGGGAGATGACAGTGGGAAGAAACATGTACAGACTGCAAGGAGACTGCAAAACAAAGAGCTTCATGACATTTGCAGAGCTCCCGTGTGAAGAGCCATGAGAGTTCGGTGCCTACTTCCTCTTTATGCCTTCAGAAACCACCTTTAGCCTATTTCACTCAGTTGCCAGCTTCTCATGGACCTGATTATCTTAAAGATCTCTTCTAATCAAAGAGACTCTGATTCTTTAACGAGGTGTTTTCAAGCAAACACAGGGAAGAGATGAATGTGAGCATCGCTGTTGTGATGGGGTAGAGCTCGTGTCTCTTTTTTCCTGTAGCACATTATTTGTAGCTTTATGAGTCCTTGCTCTTTCTTCAGCTGCTTCAAAACACAGGAGCACAGAAGAAGTCTTTGTTCCCACAGACCAGGGCTGGTCTGAGGCAGCAGATAGTGGGACAGATGCTGTGGGCCCTCTAATCCAGCAATTCCATTTCTACCTGAATGGAGGTTGTAGAGAGGAGGGAGTTGGCCTCTTCTTACAAGTAAGAAGTGACAGGACAAGAGGAAATGGCCTCAATTTGTGCCAGGGGAGGTTTAGACTGAACATTGGGAAAAATTTCTTGATGGAAAGAGTCATCAGGCTGTGGAACAGGCTTCTCGGGGAGAGGTTGGAATCACCATGCCTGGATGTGTTTAGAGATCATGGAGATGTAGAGGTTAGGGACACGATTTAGTGGTGGCCTTTGGTCAGTCGGGCTAATTGTTGGATCTTAAAGATCTTTTCCAGCCAAAATGGCTCTCTGTCTCCGTGGCTCATCTTTGGCACTGACATCTGTCAAAAGCTAGCCCATAACAGAACGATGAATTCCAGAAAGCTGGGAGTGGAATGGGCTAATAAACAACTCCAAAATTGTTGGATCTTTTCAGACTGGAAGCAGATGGAGGATGGAGCAGATGGTGGCACCTGTGGCAACAAATTTCCTTCCCTTCTCTTCCCAGCGCTGCTGCATTAAGAGCTGGTGAGGCGGTCTGAATCTGGGCTGTCAGCTTGGTATCAGCAAACCTATGATAATGTCATTTGTTAAGGGGATTGTGCATTATCCCCACTGCGTTATTAAACTGCCTTTCAGCTTTTTTCCCAGGTGTTGAGCTTACAGATCGAAGATTCCTTTCAGATTCTTTCTCTTCTTTTTCCCCAGAATCCTTGGAAAATCAAGAAAGTTGCCCAGGTCCCTCGGATGGGTGACTAACCACAAGAGAGATACTCATGTTCTTCAGGAAAGACAAAACATTATTGTGCCCTCTGGCTCCTGGCAAAGAGCTGAAGGTGATTTTTAGGCTCCGGGGTTTGCAAGGAGAAAGACACGTAGGGAATAAAGGTAGTTTGCGTATGGCATGTATTTGCAAACACTGCAGTGCTCTGTGATGATGCTTCAGAGAGCAGACTCTCCCTGGCAGTAGAACTACCCCAGCAAGTAGCTGCATGCAGCACCTAGCGGTTAAGGTAGGTAGCAGGGCAAGATAAGGTGTTCCCATCAGGTGGTTTGAATAGAATGAGCTTGTTATTTTCCCGACTTTTCCATCTTTTACTGGTTTAACTCCAGATTTTCTTCTGTCTGAGATACACTGGGATAATGTAGGTCAAAATTAAAGGGCAAAGCTCACTTGTGTGTGTTACCCATCACAGGGAAATCAAGTCTGGGCTCCACAGGACAAGGTAAAGTAGAGCTCACCTCCTGCTCAGATGTGTTCCTGATTTGTACAGGATGTATTTTCAGATGCGATGACCAGAGAAATAGGAGAAGTTTTTTTACTGAAAGTGTGATCAGATTTTGGAACGGGCTGCCCACGGAGGTGCTCGAGTCACCGTCTCTGGAGGTGTTTAAGGTTAGGCTGGATGAAGTGCTGAGTGGCATGAGCTAGATGTCAGATGGTTAGGTTTACTTGGTTGGGTTTAGGTTGGATCGGATGATCTTTAAGGTCTTTTCCAGCCTCATCATTACTGTGATACTCTGATATTCTTATATAGTGATGTACATAGTGTAGCTTATAGTGGAGTACAACAAGTAGTGGAAGAAAAGACTAATAGTGAGACCTTATTCACTAGTGCTACTATAAAGCCACATCATTGAGACCACTCAGCCAGAAAAGTAGAAGTAGCAATGCCCTGCAGCAATGGTATTTCTTGCTGCTCATTCACAGCCCCTGCTTTGCTGATGCCGCGTAACACCAAGGCAGAGAACAGCACTGTTGTGTTTGGCTTTGTCGCAGATGTCACAGGCAGCCATGAACTTGTTCTGCTTACTGGCTGAGCCAGGCTAAAGCCCTGTCATCACAATGCTTTGCTTAAACAATCTCAGCAGGTTATGTCAGCTTGGAAACATTTTTCATAGCCAAAGGCCTTCCAAGTGGGACTGGGCTTGTTCTGCGGTGGCTGGCAACGTGGCTGAGCACACATAATCCTCTCTTTATTGATTCTGCAAAATACTGTTGAGGCCCAGCCCTAATCATCTGTGTCAGACCTCACTCTCATGCCTTTCTCACTCTTTGCAGACCAAGCAGTTGACTGTGACCAGTGAGCACGGGGAGAGCACAGAGCAGGAAGAGGTGTCATCTCTGAACTGATGGGCTCAGGATGAGCCCTGGCTGAACACTGGGTAATGACAGCAGAGGTACCTTGGCTGGAGAGGAGCAAAACCCAGCCACACTAAGTAGAGCCCCTCTTTGGAGAGAGATAAATGGAGATCTATTTTGAAGGAGAAGCAATGAGTCAACAGTGGAGAGGCAAGGCAGGGGGCATTTCTATTTCCAGGTGCCCTAGAGACTGGAGGAGATAAACACTCCTGGCTGTCACTGAGGCTTCCACTGTCACACTGTGAGCAATAGCACTGTCAGAGACAGGTGGCTTTGTGTTGCTGCATGGCTGTTGCTGGGTGATTTGTAGATCTTATGCCAAAGTGCAAAGTTAAAGCCCCAAGAACTGCTGAACCCAGGATAATGGCAGGAAGTTGACAGCAAAGTAGGTGGGATGATGGATGTTAATCCTCAGTAAGACAAAAACATCTTGGGGAGAAAAAGGGCATCTGTTTTTTTTCTGGGACCTTACTCACTCTCTTCTCTAATGCCTGTCACTCCCTTGCCAAATGTACTTGTTCTGCTGGGCTGATGTCAAGTGATACTGCAAAAGAGGTGAAGAGGATGTCAGGATGTTCTAGCAGAACGAAAAGGAGCTGGAAAACAACTCGAAGGAGAAGGAAATAGCAGCAGTTAATAATGTGAAAAGTGTGAAGTATTAATTAACTGGGAAATGTTGGGTCTGAATGAAAGAAAAGAGCTGGAAGAGAAAGAAAAAGATGTCTGTACTGTTTCATACTATACCAGTAGGAGGGAGGTGGGGTAAGCTCAAGAAAAAAGACCCCTGCAGCCTCATAGAGTAGAAAGGAGACCATCCCAAGTCTTGTAATGCTCAAGCTGGCTCAGATTGCTGGTGCTTGCTATTCCCAAGGCATCTTTGATAGCATCTGTCTGGGGTACTAATGACGAGATGCTCCATTCAAAGCTCAAAAGAGGGATTAGGGCTCAAATCGCCATTCCAGCTTGTCACTCACCAGAGTATTAAAATCTTTGAATGTGGAATTTACCACGGGGAGCCTACAGCTAAGGAAATGATGCTTTAAACATGAGATCACTGAAAGAAAGTAATGCATTAGCTGGAAAGTGTTCAGTTTTCCAAGCTGCTGCTGAGAGACAGAGGCATCTAATTCCTGCTCCAGCCAGATCTTCAAAAGCACCACAGAGGAGGCTCTGAAGGAGGGGTGGAGAACAGTTCAGGAACTACAAGAGATTGATAGTTTAAAAGTATGGAAAAGGCTCTGATCTTCATCTTTCTTAATGGAGAAAAATGTTTATTTAATGTCCTGGTTTAAAACTGGCAACCAGCTGGGTTCACCAGTCACTGCACAGAGACTGTGGAGAGATGCACTTCGAATTTCATTGAGGCAAAAGACTGATGCTGATAGCAATGATTCCAGTCAATTTCTACAGTTGTGTCTACATGGGAAGAACCAGTGTTCCAGCGTGTAAGCCTGTGGTCTTTGCTAGCTCAGCCCTGCTGGCAGGCTTTGCAGCAGAAGTGAGCTGGTACTGAACTAAACGTGCACAAGGGCAAAGAGCAGCAACACCGCTTGTCTCAGGACACCAGATATTTGGGCAATGATTCCCAGTCACTCTGGTTCCTCCAGCAACTGATAGCATTTGTGGGTTTAGAAATTCTGTGGACACCACCCCCCTTCCAACTTTGGAAGTGTCCAGGAAATGAAATGCTTTAAGAAAGGAACAGCTCGTTCAGGTTCTTACTATTTCGTGTCGGTAGTGGGTTTTCAGTTCATCTGTGGGCTGTTTTAAAAGGAAGCATCACTCAAGGTCTGGTTTCTGTTCATACTACACATAGTTTTGCTGGAATCATTCTGAAATGTTACCCTTTGGAAGAGAAGTAAAATTGGAACAAAAACGTCCTGCAAAATGGAAGCAATTCTGATGTCGGTGGTGGTGTTGCTATGGACTGATGGAGGTACAGAAGAACCTCCAGATGTAACTCGAGGCCAACTTTCTTAGTTTAACACCACCCCCTACTGTCACTGGGGTCAGGTTTGCTTGTGTTATGTTTTTCCAGACCTGTCTTGCTGTCTTGCCTCTACACCACCTTGGAGATGCAGCAATAGCCAACGCGAGCAGTGATGTTTCTGGGAAAGAGACAAGAGACTTCAGCTCAAGAGGTGGACTTGCCAAGATATTAGGCTTCAAATGTTTCTCACAGGGAGTTCAGGAAGCTTTAAGCTAAAAGCTCCTTTCATTTGCATCTGTGTGTGACAGAAGTCTTGAGATACAGTTGCTTCTTTTACCTTCCAGCTGAAGGTGCCTTGTTTGGTGAGGAGATTTCCACTCCTGATGTCATGTTTGATTGGCCAGAGGGGACATCTTAGTTTGAGGGAAGACCAGACAGATGATTTTGAATGTTAATAAGTCCCTAGGACTGCATGATATTTGCCTGAAAATGCTGAAGAAATACTCACGTGGAATTGCACACTGCCTGCCATGCTGTGTAATCCGTCATTAACATCTAATGTCTCTACTAATTAATCATCATCTGGATTATTGTGCCCAGT
>VZRI01010678.1:54765-75059 GCA_013397515.1 Upupa epops | reverse complement strand
CCAGCTCACGGCCATGGAAGCCCTTGCTGTAAATGTTGGTGTGATGTTACCATAGAACAGCAACAACCAGGGACATTCTGTTCCGCCTTTCCTATCTGTCTTTCTCTTTACTCTACTCAGGATGTTTAGGAAAGTATCTTAATCTCCCATGTTTTTTCTCTGTTTTTGCCATCAGTATTATTACTTTCTTTATTTGCAACTTAAGACGCATTGGGTGTGATGAAATTGCTATCCAAAATGACTGCCTCATTAGTGCTGAGAATTTTGAGGCTCTGGGTTTGAGGTATTTTTTTTAATATTTGGACAACTTTGGGGTCAGAGGCATCTGAAGAACAAACAGAAATCATTATTGCTTCTTAGGTACTATCATTCTGATATTCTTCTTCCTGTTCGTACATTGCACACAAGCATTAGCAAACTATATGTAAAAAAAAAAGAGACTAACAGAAAAGTGGTACCCATGTATGTGCCAGAGGGAGAAGTGATGTTCTTTGCAACTCCATTGGGTGCTGGATGCCAGATACTGAGCAATATGCCAGTAATGGTGGCAAATATGAGACTATGCTGCTGGAATGGGACTATTTTGAAGAAGAAATGGATGATTTATAAAATGTTAATGACTACAGAAATCCCATAATTAGAATCACTGCTACTTCTGCAGTAGACAATAAAGATGGATAAAAGGCAACAAAGAAGATTCTCCAGGCTTGCAGGGAAGTTTCCTGCCTAAGCATGAGAGAAAAGGAATGAGGAGTTGTCCAAATGCAACTAGATACTAAAGGATGATACATAAGGTCTATGATGGTGACAGAATCGTTTTTCATTAATCTCAACTGATGGCCTGTTTTATTGTATTTTCATTCTTCTTTTTGGACTTCTGCCCCTCAGCATATACTTCAATGAGAAGGAACCTTAGGGATTTGCCATGGGTCCCCAGACTGACTTGAGCTGAGCCTCAGATTCACAAAGGAAAGTGGGCACAGAATGAAATAATTTGTATTATAATGCCATAAATTAGTATACTCTAAGTCATCCAGTTTCATTCTCCACACCTGAGAATAAATGCTGGTGCCCCGATTCCTGATGACAGCCAAGCTGGATGTTCCACCAACTGAAGCAAATGGGAGAACTGCTTTCAAATGTTGTATCTTTTGATATACATGCGCTATCTGCTTTTTTGATGTCTCTCATGGTTCATAATCCACGGTTAGTATACATGCTGCTGACATTACTCCTCAGTATGTTTCAATTCCAGGCCTCATACTAAGGAAAAGTGCTCAGGCAGCTAATTAAAACACCAAATAAAGAAGCTTCAGCTGATAAGGACACAACTTCAGAGCCCTGTATCTGCTTACAAAGTGATTTGCTAAGTAGGTTTAAAGCTAAGACTGCATATGAGGGCAGGCTGAGGGAATTGGGGCTGTTCATCCTGGAGAACAGAAGGTTCCCAGAAGACGTTACAACAGCCTTCCAATAGCTGAAGGGGCTACATAAAAAGCTGGAAAGGGACTTTTTACAAGGGACTCTAGTGATAGCACAAGGAGGAATGGTTTCAAGCTAAAGAGGGCAGATTCAGATTAGATTTTAGGAAGAAATTCCTCCCTGAGAGGGTATAGAGGCACTGGAACAGGTTGTCCAGAGAGGCTGCAGGTGCTCTGTCTCTGAACATAGTCAAAACCAGGTTGGATGGGGCTCTGGGCAACCTGGTCTGGTGAGAGGGGTCCCTGCCCATGGCAGAAGGGTTGGGGCAAGATGACTGAGGTCCCTTTCAACAGAAACTGTTCTATCATTTTATGATCTAATGCTTTTCCTTGTTTCATGGGAAAATTCAAACGGAAGAAGCCTCAATCCTGTTCCTTCAACCTTTTTTAAATTTTGCCTGCACTTGCTTTGATCCCTCCTATTTAACACTCTGAATGAGAGAACTCTGTCTTTCCTTTCTGGAACTTCTCAATCACTCTGGTCTTTTCCTCATCTCATGTTTCTCCTATATCTGCTGAAGCTGGTTTCTGAAATGTTGGCCCAAACTGGCCACAACAGCTAAATCTAGGGTAATAAATTTGAAAGCCAGAAAGGCTCAGTGAGAAAAGTTTCTTTGAATTCAGTGGTGAGAAAGTGTGATTAGTCCTGCCAATAACTGACAAAAGCCAGAGAGACAAGATAAATACTCAAGATATTGCTTGCATTTGCTATTTGTCTTTCTTGTGAGACCACTCTACAGGTATTGCCTCTGATAACGTGTAGATTAGATTTTCCTACAGAAAGGAGGAAATGTTAGCAGGAGAATATTGCTGTTTTAAAGAAGTTGCTTCACACAGTCCAACCTAGAGAGGCTTGAAATGCTACAAGAACATTCATTATATCCATTATAAAGTCTCAAGCACATTTGCAGACTGTTGGAGAATGGCTCTAAGAGCGAGATCATGGCTCTTTAGAAATGCTGCTCGTAAGTAGGGCATGAGCCTGAACAACAGGCCTAAGTGAAAAGTACCAAGGGGAGTTTCGAGGAGCTGTTCAACGGTACTGATAGCACAGATGGCCAAGGACATTGGGGCCTTAGCATTCTCAGTAAATAACAGTGAGAACTAAGCTTAAGCAGAAACCGTAAGTAGGAGGAACATGCAAATTGTAACTTTTAGGCTAAACAAATAATCGCTTGCCTAGAAGGCATAATTATTGAGCACTGTATATATTGGGTTTATCCGAGGCAACAAACCGAAGTTTGTTCTATCATTCACACTGAAGCGGCTGCTTGCTTCCTCCACTCGTTGCAGCAGACAGCCCAAGCTGCAAATGCAATACGTTTTCCTACAAGGATTAATACAAAAGCAGAGCTCATAGAATTGCTTTGACATATCATTTATACTCATTGACATCCTGGCAGCTGCTAAGTGTTACAGAAACTCCAACATGGATATTGTTATGTAGAGCACCCCCTCCATTATTACAGTCTACAGTGCAGCATCCTGGATCTGTTGATCAACAGCTAAGAGACATCTCAGAAATCCAAACTACGACTGGATTGTGCAGAAACCCACCCTGTCTGTGGTCTAGTATCTATTAAGAAATGCACAGGTGCTGGAGGTGCCTATTGCTAGGCATGAGGGAGAAATCAGCCCTGACATAGAGTGTCTACTGGCTTGCAGGCAAAAGTTTGCAAGAAAGATGTAATTCACCACCTTAGGCAACCCTCAGGTTAGGAAAGTATCTTTGCACAGGAAGATACTTGTACTCCAGAACCCTAGAAAAAGTGACAACTTGTAATGCTGGAAGACAAAAGAGGAATGTGTCCTTACAAGACCAGGCAGAAGCAGAGTTTTGTTATTCTGAGGTGTTTCAGGGTGCATCAGTTAGTTTACAAGGAGGAGACATGGCAGCAAGGGGACAAAACGCTTCCAATGCTGACATTATTTGAAACACATCAAAAGACCATTTTACAAACGCTGTAAAGTGGGATTTGAGTTTTAGTCATTGTGAAGAGTTGGTAGTGGTGGGAGTGATCTCTCTTCTGTCTCTCAAGACAATCTTTTCATGCAGTGAGTATGATCCAATGGTAATTAGTGTCTGTGGAAAAAACTCTTGGGTGAAATTTGTGTCTGCAACAAAGAAGAACCATGAAGGAAAGGATTTTATCCAGTGAACATCTGGTGAAAAGGTTACACTCAGTGAGTAGTTCTGACAAGAACAACAGTTCTCCCTCCACATCCTGTTTCCTCTGCATTGTCCCTTGGACAGGTTGTCTCCTGAAGACCTTGTGACTAAAAAGTTTTCTTCAAGTGGCAGTATGGTTCTGGAAAGTTATCTCTTACATGTACAAATAATCCAGGCTTGCATAAGCTATGGAAATGACAACACATTAAAAAAGCCAGTCTCAAAAGAGCAATATTGAATGTTCAGTCCCTCCTTCCACTCCTTAAACTAAGGACTAGTTATTCATCTTCATAGTTTTAAAAATCAGGTATTTTTAGAAGCAACATGTAGCAAAAGTAATCTCAGCAGCACCATTCATAAGTTTGACACTATTTTATAAGGTAAGAAATATAAGTTACTGAGAAAAAAATTCATGGGATAGGAATAAAACCTCAAACCTGCCAGCTAAAAATGTATTTTGACTTACAAATTCCAAGGCCTAAGAAAACATGAAAGATTTCAGGAGGAAGATATTTTAACAGAGATATGAAATCTGTAGGATAGAGGATATTAAATAGTGCCCTGGGTTATATTTGAGGTATTTTGTAGCTCTCTTCTGTCATCATTCACTTAATTGTACAGTCAGCCCCCATAATGTATGTGTAAACCGAGATCTGCTTTCAGGAATGAGTGCACTAGACTTGTAATTTCAGTGTCAGTTAAGTGCAAATATCTCACATCATCCATGTTTAATAATTGTTTTGTTCCCCATCTCCAGGCCATGGTACACTGCAGAGTTCACAATTCAAGTGGATTGCTACCTTTTGTTACTCAGTGTTACAGAATCACAGCAAAGTGATTATTAAAATAAGCATTCCTGCCCTGTTCTTCATTCATTCCAGGTGAAAACACCAATCTAAATTGTCTTAGCTCTACAGGGCTGGCACAACTTTGCAGTTGGTTGTTTGAGACTCTCTTCTGCTTTGCACATCATCAACAACCCTTCTAGGTAAGTCCAAGGATACAAATCTGTAGTATGGGTAATAGAGGTAATTGTGTTCAAATCCTTCCTGAACAAGATCTCCAGTGAGTTTGTAATTCAGAAAGAAAGCAACACATTTTACTTGTAAACTTACTGATTATGAACTTCCTATGGCGTTGCTCTCATGTGTTTTAGACTGAAACCTCTGCAGTCCTTCAGGGGAGAGGCACTGACACTGAAATCTTTTTACGCTTCCTGAATTTTGGAGAGGAGAAAGTAAATCATTTATTGTGACACATTCAAGTTCATGGAAACCCTAAAAGCAAGTTATCTTATATTGCCCAGAATTGTCAATCCTGCTTTTACTTCCAAATGCCCTTAAACAATTAACCTACACGGACCTGGATTTTTAAAGATGTCTCTTGTATGCGCTGTATGACAGCAGCATGTACAGGACCTAAACCAGTAGGTCTGTCTATTGCATTCTGCAAAAATGATGCAAAAGCTGCCTTACTACCAAAGGAAGGAGTTTCTCCGCCAGATGAAGAAACTCACACATGAGAAATGCTACTACACATATCAGTCTTTTCGCTGCATAAGGATCCGACTTGCTGAAATGCCACAAGACTCCCTTGTCAAAATTGCAAAGTCTTTTTGCCAGCGATACCCTCCTACTCTGCTGCAGCCCACACAATGCTTAAAATAACCAACCAAAGGTAAGCTTCAAAGCCCTCTGCCTTGAGCTTCAGTTTCAAACAAAGCAACTGAAATTTAAACAGAGGAAGTAAATGTTGCTCTGTTCATGATTTCACCCTTCAACCAGAAATAAATACAAATTCACTTATTCTTTAACTGTTTCACCAAACTGTGAATCAGGTGAGCATTCATACAAGGACAAAACACCATTAAAAGTTACCCTGGTGGTGTGATCTTCAGCATGAAAACACAGAGTGCTTGGGCGACCTTCAGTCACCTTCTAACTATGAAAGATATCAAAATGCTCTCCAGTGCATCTCTACTTTCTATAATACTAATAGGCAAGTACATGAAACAGCAGGCTGTAAAACATTCAACCATTTTCTACCATCATCTGTTGTCTCATAGTCAGCCTAGCAGGCTTTACCTTCCATTCACTAGGCTGAGTCAAGATAGAGCCAAGGAACTACAAGGCAACACGGCTGTCCATAACATGTAGCTTTGTCACACTGGCAGATGTTTGCACTATGATTCCCTGTGTCCTTTCTTTTGCCCCTTGTGGCATGTCATGGCCTGTGCTACCTTTCTGCCTCAGCCTATGACAAACACTATTCTCCTTCATTCCAGTCCCAATCTTCAAGACAATGATTTTGCAGCTTGTTCCTCTCTTCCTCCAATCTTTGTAACCTCCAGGTTTCAAAGGGCTGAAAAAACATATTTGCTTACACGTGAGCCATGAAGAGGCACTGCTGAAAGCGCTGGGAGGCACCCTAGGGTAGCAGAGGTTAAACAACTGAGATTATTCAGTATTCTGTAAGTGGAGTACCACAAAATGAGTTTGAGGATATCAGCTTCTAGCTGTTTCTGTAAGTGACATGAGAAGAGTTAACTTGAGCAGCACAGAGGAACAATTTCAAAGAAAAAAACAACCCTGGAATGTCAAAGAACAGGGTTCTCAAAACAGACCACTGTTAACAAATGGCTGTTTATTGCTAACACAAAGCAAGTGTATGATTTGAAGCTGGATTCTTTAAGTGTTTACTAGAGGAAGAGACAAAAAAAGACAGTTGCATCCTATCAGTTGTTCATAAAACTCACAACTGGTTCCACATGGTCCGCTGCTGTACTGTTTTACTTCATCGTTCATGACTTTGGTCTTTTAACAATGATCCACTGAGCAAAACATGCTCAGTATCAGTGCAGATACAATCTATACCCAGTCTAATTTTTTTTCCAAGAAAAATGAATTTGAGATAGTGACTAGAATAAACTTCACTCGCTTGAAGTTCTCAGAGTACCATACAATCATTGTGGTTGGAAAAGACCTTCAAGATCATGGAGTCAAAAAACTAACACAACTGTACCAAACCCACAGCTAAATCATGTTCCTAAGCCTCGGATCTACATGACTTAAACACATCCAGGGCTGATGCATACAGAGCTAAATTAACCATACTGCAGTTGATTTGTAAACCTGTTGGTTTGTTATATGGTTTGGTTTGGGTTTGTCACCTCAATTTTCCTGTCTAAATTCATGTGAGTATCTGTGCACCACTGGAAGTGCCTCAGCACTTCTACTGCAGCAGGAATTAAATCAGTAATACATAATGCACAGCAGCAAAACCACACTGCAGAGCGTGATCTCATGCCACAGAGAGGAGGAAGTGAAATTATCCAGGCAGTTCAAGGCAAATACCATGACACTTTTCAGGAAATGCTCTCCAGGATGCTTCATCCATAACTAATTTCTGTTACTGTGGCTGTTTTCTGCATGTGTTCAAGCAGTTAAAAAACAGACATGGAGTGCACAAGCCAGCTGAAAGCCTCCTTTCCTTGCTTTGGTGCAACAGAAAGAGTAATGGGTTAAGTATTCCTAAGAGCTCGGCTGTCTGCTCCCCTCCACCATAGCAGAAGAGACAAAGATTAAAAGAAACCTTTGCCACTCATCTCAGCTTTTACTGGCAGTCATGCTGATACAACATCATGAACCCATATATGCCAATACCCATTAAGTTACTGCAAATAGTGTAGGGGTTTTTTTAAACCGACAAGAAATCTTGCCCCACTGGAAAGGCCACTACTAACAGAGCAGTGCATAACTGAACTAACACAACACCGACTGAGAAAAGGTTTCGGCCTGGAACTTAAGGGTGAAATAAAACACTTTAACTGCCATTTGAGGAGTAGGTAAATATCTAGGAGACCTTGACAATGAGGCAAGTGTAAAGATGCTTATCACCATTGGGGCCAATGTGTGAGAACCGAAAAAGCAGCCCTGTCCAGCAACAGTGAACTGCAAGGTAATGTAAAGCACAAACCAGCTGTTCAGCATGAGCTTTCAAACTGTGAATCCACATACACTCAGAAGTCATAAATTGTGGCGTTGCACAGGTAGAGCAGATCAGGTTTGCTACAGGCAAGGTGCTGAGGGATTGCTGGTGCCTCAGGACACAGGGAGGACTGTGGCCAGTTCTGGTGCTGGGTAACTGCAGCAGGGAAGGAACAGCGCTAGTTAGTGTTTCTATATGAGCTAGCAATGGGGAGCAGGACTCCACAGGCTGGTTGATAATATGTGATAAAATCTGTGTCCTCACAGCTGGTTGGAGCAAACTAACAAAAAAGACAGTGACCTCATTAATGTCTATAAATACCTGAGGGGTGGGCATCAGGAGGATGGAGCCAGGCTCTTCTCAAAGTCACCTAGTGATAGGACAAAGGGCAATGGGTGCAAGCTGGAACAGAGGAGGTTCCATATAAATATCAGAAGGAACTTCTTCTATCCATATCCCTGGATATGTTCCTGTGCTACTTGGTGTAGGTGATCTAGGGGGACTGAACTAGATGATCTTTCCAGGTCCCTTCAGACCCCTATATTTCTATGGTCCTGTTCTATGATTCTACGATCCCACCTTCATTCTATGCAATGACATGTTTCCTGTTTCTTCCAGTGGAGACTGTGGTATTGTAGAGAGGTAGGTGTTGGCCTCTTCTCACAAGTAAACAATGTTTGAACTAGAGGGAACAGTCTAAAGCTCCATCCAGGGAGGTTTAGTCTGGACATTAGGAAAAATCATTTCTCCAAGAGGCTTGTAAAGCATTGGGAAGAATGTTTTGAGTCATAGTTGAGTCACTATCCCATGATGTGTTTAAAAGTTGTATAGATGAGGTGCTTAGAGATATGTTTTAGGGGTGATAATGATAAGAGTAGTGTTAATGTTTGACTTAGTTATCTTATAGGTCTTTTACAACCTAAATGTTTCTGTGATTCTGTGACCAGAAAATTCTGGAGCTTGCTCCATCCCTGTGTTCCAAAGGGAGACATCACATATCTCTGCTCTGCAGGCCCTAGCAAAGTTGCAGAGGCTGCTACAACTCGGTAAGACCTCACTTACATGCCAGAGATTTCAGCAGTCCTGACTGCACCAGCCAGGGCTGTGAAAAAACACTTTTTACCAGAAATAGTCCCAGTAGAACTGTTGTAGACAGGAAACCATTTTGCTGACCTACTCGACTTTGTTTATGGATTAATCCTAAATTTACTTCTTACCCCTCTTGGTAAGAAGTCGATTTAGAATTGTTGCAATCTGCCCGTGCTGCCGCATTGGAAAAACCTTCTTTTCTAGAGACGAAGACTGAGTTTGGCAAGGCTTGTAAGAGAAAAGTAAATCAAGATCTGTTTGTAAATTCCAATTCTACCAGCCTGCAGTAGCAGACAGACATCATGGGTGGGGGATTTACTCTTGGAATTAATGGTAACAATGGAGGGCTCCAGATAAGGTCAATGTGATGTGACAGTGAGGTGGGAGCACATATATTGACACCAGAACAGGTTGCCCAGGGAGGCTGTGGATGCTCCAGCCCTGAAAGTGTTCAAGGAAAGGTTGGATGGGGCTCTGGGCAACCTAGTCTGGGGACAAGTGTCCCTGCCCATGGCAGGGGTTTGGAACTAGACAATCTTTAAGGTCGTTCCAATCTAAATCATTCTATGATTCTGTGATTGAGGCTGGTGTCAAGATAACCACACAAAAGCTTTCTGAGGTGAAATGGTTTCTGTATGTCAATATTTCAGGTATTTCATGCAACCACAGACTAAATGCACTCAAAATTTGCAACTTGTATGGCAGTTCCAGAAATTGCTTCAGTATGAAAGAGCCCCAGTGTACGCAATAATCTCAGACATTAGAGCCTCTTCTCAGCTATTCTTTGGAAATTATGAGTGCTGGGGAGAGCTAAACCCCATTACACAGCATGTGACATCAAATGTTTGAGATGGTATGCAGTTTTTCACATTATTAATTTTCTACCTGATGGCAGTGTTCTCCTATTATTTTTGCCTCCCACTCTTGTTCTGTGATGAAAACCCTCCAGTAAAACCTCAGGTTAATTTCTTTTATTTTTTTTCCCTCCTGCTGCTGTTCTGCCAAATCTTTGGGAAAGAAAAACTGTAGCAAAACAGCCTAACAAAAACATTGCTCTACCCCTTCTCATATTAATAGTCAGAATCTCACAGCTCCCTTCTCAGACAGTAAAGAAAACAGCTTTTCATTTTAATGTTCTAACTATTATTTTCCTATTGCCATGGGGTAGCAGAAAATCAAAACCACACACCACCTCCCCTAGAAAAAACCACTCCTGGAGCTGCATGAAGAACATTGTCATCATCCAGTGGCTCCTGTGATCCAGTTTTGCTGATTTGGCTTGGAGTTTATTTTTGCTTCTACACAGCTAATGCTATCAAGGGCATGACTGGAGACAAAGCAAAATATGAGCTTCCACCTGCTCTGTAGCTACAAGGGGAAGGTGCAAATTCTCTTCCACCACCTCATCTGGAAGCACAGTGCAAACACAATGGTGCCAGAAGCTGTGTTGAGTTTGGAAAAGTTGGGTTAACAGTTGGACTTGATGATCTTAAGAATTTTTTCCAACCTAAACATTTCTGTGGTTCTATGAACATGAAAACAGATAAATCTGTGATCCCTTCTTTTGTCCTTGTCCAGACACAGTCATGTTACTCAGTCATATATTTTATAATACAGGAACAAAAGTGAGTGTTCTTTGTAGCTGACACCAGAGATCTGAGTGAGCAGCAACGGATGGGTTGGTAAGAATTCAGCTAAGCGCCTGAAAACCTCAGCCCCTAACAGCCTTTCAGCTGCTAGCGCAGCTATTGAGGTTTAGTGGACTCTATAACTCTATTGCCCTCTAGTGCCTACAAATCTTCCTGCTCCATCTCCACGCTCTTCTTTCAGCAGCCTGACACACCGCTGGTGGGTATGCAAAGGGCTCCCAGTTATCATGCCCTAAATGCATTGCTTAGCCGTCCCAGCCCTTGCATCTGCTGCGTCGAGGTTATACTTGCATTAAATCAAGTAGAAACTAAGAAACACTGCTGGTTTACACCAGACCCAACTTACTGCCATTCCCTAGCATAGGGAGAACAGCCAAGACCTACTGCAGCTGGCCAGGGCCAGACACATTGCTGGCATATAGAGCTTTACAGCAATGTCCCTTTGGATTCTAGGCATGCCTGAGCACCTGCATGAGGACCTACAAGTTGATGTAAGGATGTGCTACGTCTGCCTTGGAGCACCAGTCCATAAGGAATGTCCAATATAAACCCACACAGCTCTGTGAACAGCTTGTGCAACCTGTTGAGATCAGTAACAGGTTACAGTTTACCTCTTCACATCTTCCTCCTTCACACACATGCCCTGGGGGGTCACATCAAGCTCAAGTGTGAGCCTTCAGGTGATGTGCTAGATGTGTGGGTTCTGGATGGAAGACACAGATTTGAGATGATGTGGAGGGAAGGGGATTCTGATCGATTTACTTGCAAATTTGCACTTAGTCCTTAGAGGAAAAACACACAGAATACTGAAGTTGAGCACATGTGATCTTTCCACACAGAACAAAACCCTCAGACTTTCTCCTGCTCACCCTCCTCATATTGTCATTGTCTTGAAAGAAAAGATGCCCTCAGAAGAGAAGTGTAGTGACTACAATAGGAACATCTTGCAATGCATTTATTTAAGTGTAGATGTACTATCAGATGTGCGGAAGCCCAAACAGGTTAACCTGACTTGTTCAAGGTCAGCATGTGGCCATGAATAGATCCAGACCTCCTGGCTCCCAGGTCTGTGCTTAAACCACAACAGAGAGCCTTCCCCTCAGCAAATGTGCTGAGAACTTGCACAACCTGAACCCACTGGTTTAGTTTCTTTCTGAAGTTCCTGACAGCAATCCATAACCAGATACTTCAAACTCAGCATTACAGTTGCTATCTGCTGGTGGTGACACACACACTGTCTTTGACTTTTGCAGAAATGTCTCATGCTGTATTGAGTCCCTTTTAGACAAAAAGCATCTGATCAGTGATCAACAGCTGAGGTGCATTGCATCCTCGGAGATCTTTAAGGACACAGTCTCACATAGCATCCTTGCAGCCAAACTGAGGCAGGGTGGGCTGGCTGATTGGGTAGTGAGGTGGATTGTGAACTGGCTGCAGGATAGAAGCCAGAGAGTAGTGGTTAATGGGACAGAGTCTAGTTGGAGGCCTGTATCTAGTGGAGTCCCCCAAGGCTCAGTACTGGGACCAGTCCTATTCAATCTATTCCTTAATGACTTGGATGAGGGATTAGGGTGCACTGTCAGCAAGTCTGCTGATGATATGAAGCTGGGTGGTGTTGCTGACACCCCAGCAGACTGTGCTGCCATTCAGCGAGACCTGGACAGGCTAGAGAGTTGGGTAGAGAGAAATTTAATGAGGTACAACAAGGGTCAGTGTAGAGTCTGGCATCTGGGCAAGAACAACCCCAGGTACCAGTCTAAATTGGGGACTGACCTGTTGGNAGAAGGACACAGAGCTGCTGGAGGGTGTCCAGCATAGAGCAACAAAGATGATGAAGTAAGTAGAGCACCTCCCTTATGAGGAAAGGCTGAAGGAGCTGGATCTCGAGCTCAGAGAAGAGGAGACTGAGGGGAGACCTCATTTATGTCCATAAGTATGTGAGGGTGGGTGTCAGGAGGATGGAGCCAGGCTCTTCTCAAGGTCATCTGATGATAGGACAATGGGTGCAAGCTGGAACACAGGAGGTTCCATATAGATATCAGAAGGAACTTCTTCCCTGTGAGGGTAATGGAGCACTGGAACAGGCTGCCCAGGGGGGTTGTGGAATCTCCTTCTCTTGAGATGTTCCAGACCCGCCTGGATGTGTTCCTGTGCGACTTGGTCTAGGTGATCCTGCTGTGGCAGGGAGATTGGACTGGATGATCTTTCAAGGTCCCTTCTGATCCCTAATCATTCTATGATATACAGTGACTTTCAGAATTCTCCAGGAGACTTAAATCATGTTAATTCAATAACTTTTTGTTGTCAGAAGTATTTCAGGTTAGGTATCACTATTTGTTGTAATTGATGAGTTGATAGAATCCTACTCAACTAATTTTGGTTTTTATCTTGGAAGGTGAAGGCCTTGGGGTTTGGTTTTTCTAACAGGGTACTCCCTTTAATACAGTCTGCTGAAGGTACTATTCTTCCACCCCTCAGTGATTTTTCATTCACGCCACAGCAGCACTTCTTTGTTGTCATGGAAATCTATTACCAAAAATTTTCTCTTCTTACTCCAAAAAACTATTTTTTCTGGTTTCACAGAATTGGGTAATAAGAATAATGGGGAATGCTGTAAGATCTAGCAATCGCAACCCTACTGCTGATCTTGCCCTTCTAATTGAGAATGGCTAAGTTCAAGGAACAAATACAAAGGTTAGTTGGCCAAACATAGAGTACCTTGAGGGGCAGATAGTTAAAAGTCAGAAAACTGAAGGTGCTGGTATATAGAGAATTATGAACTTCAGACACTGGCGATATCCATAGAAATCAATGTAAATTGAAAAGACTTGGGTCCCCAAACTCTATCAATAACAATAGCTTTCTCTCTGCATCTTCAGGTGCTTCACAGACTTTAGATGTGTGGCTGAAAATCTCACTTTCAGCAGCTAGTTCCATGTGTGAGATCGATGAGGCACACAAAAGCTTTCAAAATATTTTTAGAAAAATAATTTAAAAAATTACAAGACGACACATTGTCAAATGCTCCTTGACTGATTCAGGGTCAAAGAATCTTCTACAGTGTAAATGAAGGACAAGCCCTTTTCAGTAGTACAGTGTTACAGACAGATGTTTATCAAAGCAACATAATTCATTTTAATCCTATTGAAAAGGATAATATCAATACAATTTGATTAAATTAGTAGGAGTGCACTCACTCCTCAAGCAGGAGGGAAGGCTGTAGGACCTGTTAGTCCAACATCTGCCAGCAGTGTTGTACTTCTAAGGCTTCTGTAGACAAATAATGCCTTTCCTTAATACACTTGATGCACACACTAACTGCATTCCATAATCAGCTTTATGAGGCAGTGGTAATAGTGTAAATATTGACTCTTGTAATCCTCTTTAACAGTTCTGCTTTCTGCACTTGAATCGACATTGATCTCAGGACAGAGTATACCAGTGGCTATATTATTTATAAATTATTTGTGTTATTTAAGTCCTAGGATTAGAAAAGGTATGAAACCTGAAGTTCATCTGTTACAAGCAATAGTTTTAAAAAAATATATTTAAAACACACCTTTTCAAGTGAGGCAAATGTGTTTTCAAAGAAGAAATTATCTTGGTTTCCTTGGTTTCCAGGTAAAGTGAGTTTTCACAAATAACCATTTTTTAACTGTCTGTGCCAGTAAGGGCATAGGATAAATTGAGTGCACCTGGTAATGCTTCTAGATGGAGTTGCAGACACATCACATCCTACTTTCTACACATGCCAGTGGTGTGACTGTCATGCAAGCAAATCTTTGCTCACATCAGTTTTACACTCAGTGACAAAATTCCTCTTGAATTAGTGAAGTAAAATTTTCCTTCCTGATTCAACCACTAATCTGAGGGCTAAATATCTACTTAATGCTTGAATTCCAGCAGACAGGATCCCTCTCTGGAGCTCTCAAGGTATTCTCATTCATCTAACAGCCAACACAGGTTGTTAGGAAGCTTTCTTCACTAGACATCTAAAATTCAGATCCAAGCTAGACAGACAGATTCAGAGTTGCAATACCTAGAAGCAAGCTGCATAAGCAGACTGGATCCTGTCCCATGTGATTAACATTTTATGAAAGTAGGATGTCCACAAAGTGAAAACTCTCTCCCAGTCATGTTTCTGCCCTAAAACATGTCCTGTTAAAATTCAAACCTATTTTTAGCATTTCAATATGATTTATTAAAAGTTTAAGTAGGTAAGGAAAACTACTGTGCGATGCTGTCAACCTGAAATACAGCTTGATGCACAAAGTTCTGAAGTCTGGAATTTAGAGCTATATTTGGATCAGCACAAACAAAGCAATGAGACAATCTCATCCTGAAACTGCAGGCAGTAAAAGGAGATGGAGAAATAGCAATGCCCAAATGAATGAAAGAGCACTCTGAAGCTTAGAGAAAGAGAATGAAACAGTTGTAAAATGAGAATTTTGGAGCTGAAATTAGCAAATAAATGACACGACTTTTTGATTAAACAGTTCCATCACTCAAGCATAAAATAACAAGACTGTAGTAAAAAAAACCCACTAAACTTAAAGGCTAAAGTATCAAAATCTAAGGAAGTACTTCACGTATCAGTAAAACAATATTTTTGCTGAAGATAAAAGGACCTAAATTAACATGATTAGCAGAGTAGGTTCTAAGAAAGATTGTGAAAGAAAAGAAATCCAAGAAACATCAAAGAGAAATTCAAATATACTTGCAAACCTCCTTAAAAGCCTTCTTAAGAAGTAAAAGAATTCACATTCTTTTACTCTGCCACACCTCCTCTCAACTCAGTATTTTCAAGATTAATACAAATATACTGGAACAAGTGCCATTAGGATCCTGCTCTTTAAAATCATCAACCAAAAAGCAAACATTGCACTCTTGCTGCTCAAGCTGCAGAGATTTTGGACAGTCTTATATGCTTTAGTTTCTCTCTTTTCTTTACTATTTTAGCCTCTCAGTTACCTATTACAGGCCAATTCCTCAAAACAAATCTTCAGCTCATTGTCAATCATTGTATTTCTTTCCATGTACCTGGCAAAACCTAAATGGATAGAGCTAAGAAGCACATTTTAAGAGCTACTCCTCCATGCCAACTGAGATGGAATAATCAGATTTGAGTACATGCTCCTCTTTCACTACAATTCAATTTAACATAGACATCCCATACAGAAACACAGCAATTTGTGTGCTTATACCTGTGTGAATGGTGAGAAGATTTACACTTGAAATGAAAATAAATTAGTATGGCAATGTCTTGGGATTTGGTTGATTACAAAATAATCTTGTAACACAAGTAGCACATGCTGAAATGCATCTAACTCCTTGATAATGAAAGATCCTTGTGTATGAGCCACTACCTTGGGGGCTTCAATATCAAGACAATGAAAAAGTTTTTAACTGTAACCAAAGGGATTTCTTTGGACTAGAGAAAGAAGACACTGCAGCATGAGGAAATAGCTTCAGGCCTTCACAAAACTGAATTTTTCCTTCCTCTGGTTCACCCTTGCTCACCCTTTTGTGGCTGATCCTCCTGTGGTAAGATGTTGCTGCTTGTAGGTTTCACTAGATAGACCAAACATACGTGTCTGAAACATGTGCTCTAGCTGCTGCTTTACTGATAAGACAAGAATTTTCCCTTTGTAAAGAGAATAACTTGCTTAAAACCCTACTGCTCATAAGATAGGCACAATGTGACAGATGCTACTCAAGCTGGCCTCAGACTGTATCCTTGTGTGTTCTTCCTAGCTGTTGGGAAAGTTGTGCAACAGTAAATGCTGACACTGCTAAAGCACTAAACTCAGAGGCTGCTAGCTACCAAAAATTGTTGCTAAGGCAGAAAACTAAGTTCCTAAGACCTTAGCGTTGAAAGGGCAAAAATGTCAGCGAATGTCCTAAGAAATGCAGGGAACTGGATGAGAGCTTTATTCTTTTGTTTTGGAAGAAATACTTGATGACCTTGAAAGATTCCTTCCAATCCAATGTGTTCTATGATTCTGTGAAATATAACCCGGCTTTCCTGAGAGGTGATTGAGAGGTAATTTGCCTCCCTTTTGAGAACCTGAAAACTCTCTGACTGCTTCAAAACCGCATCAGTTGTAACATTACTAATAGCCCTTGAGATGCAAGTGGCTTGTATACTGTTGATATTTGTAATAGGGCAAGGAGGAACGGTTTAAAAATCAAAGAGCTTAGATTTACATTTGATCTCAGGAAGAATTTCCTTACTGTAAGGGTTGAAACACATTGACCAAAGAGGTTGTGGCTGCTCCATCAGTGAAACAATTCAAGGACAGGTCCCCAGAATCACCTCCTTTATTGGACTAAGCTGAGATTAACTTGGGGGTGGATGGGAGTATTGACTTTGCACCTTTCCTTTTGTTCATTTGTGGGCTGTTTTAACTGGTTAAACATTGTGGGACATTTGATAATGAAACTAAGATGGATGACACATTTTTAATCCAGGCAGGATGCTTGAAATAAGAAGGGTCACAAAAGTATCTCTGTCTTCTGTCTAACAATGCCTGCACGGTATCCAGCTGTTGCCGATCAGGTGAGCATCTCAGAGCCTTACTCTATCCCCTCTCTAAGTTCACATTTTTTCTCTCTTGCAAGGGGCCAAAATGGCACAAACATTGAAAGAAGTCAGCTGTGTCAATGACAATAAACAGAAGAGCTCCTAGAAATGTGAATCAGGTTTTCAGGATTGTGAGTTCTGTCAATGCCTCTTCATATCAAATTGCTCACTAAATGGCTCTGCATTAGCATCCTGGAAGATCCTATGAGACTTATTAGAAGTGTCTTGATTGCTCAGTCCTTTTTCTTTACTGTAAGATCATAAATGCCTGGAGGTTCTTCTCCCCCTCTACTCTGCACTAGTGAGGCCTCATCTGGAGTATTATGTCCAGTTCTGGGCCCCTCAGTTCAAGGAAACAGAGCTGCTGGAAGGTGTCCAGCGTAAAGCAAGATGAAGGATGAAAAGATGATGAAGGAAGTAGAACACCTCCCTTATGAGGAAAGGCTGAAGGAGCTGGGTCTCTTGAGCTCAGAGAAGAGGAGGCTGAGGGGAGACCTCATTTATGGGTGGGTGTCAGGAGGATGGAGCCAGGCTCTTCTCAAGGTCATCTGGTGATAGGACACGGGGAAATGGGTGCAAGCTGGAATGTAGGAGGTTCCATATAACTATGAGAAGGAACTTCTTCCCAGTGAGGGTACCAGAGCATTGGAACAGGCTGCCCAGGGGGGTTGTGGAATCTCCTTCTCTAGAGACATTCAAGACCCACCTGGATGTGTTCCTGTGTGACTTGTCTAAGTGATCCTGTTGTGGCAGTGGGATTGGACTAGATGATCTTTCGAGGTCCCTTCTGATCAGTCATTGTATTACTCTCGCCACAGGCATGGAGGTAATTAAAATTCATAACAACACTGCTATTACTGAGAAATTATTGGGGTTTTTAATTGTAACTGAAATGAAACCTCCTGAGCAAATACTGTAATAAATTAACTACTTGAAGTAGGATGCTCATTTGTTTTTATTTTAAATTATATTTTAAGGCTTTACACTTCAAACGTAAAACATGAGTGAGCTGTGACTTTATGAAGCTGCTTGGCAAAATGTTCAAAAAACGTTATACATATTATTATTATTATTATTGGGACAAGTGGGAATAAAAACAACAGAAAAACACTTCTAAAGAACTATTTTGGATTTTCATCTGATTTGAGGTCCAGAGGACCCCAGGGTTTGTGGCTGAGTTGTGAAGGCTCAATGCACTGATGCACTGTTTCTGCTCACTGGTGACATTCTCAACCATGTATGTGGTGGGAAACAACACCATGCAGAATGAAGCAGTAGAGACCAAGGGAGCTAAGCCTCCTGCAAGTCTGACTGAGCTGATGCATGAGATCAGAGTTCCATCTCATAGTTGCCACGAAATGCAACCAGGTAATTAGTGAACACTCATGTCAGGCAGAGCAACTTTCAGGGAAATGGGGACTTTGCCTCTGCTTTGCACATGAAAAACACAAAGAGGACAACCAATGAAATTGTTTTGTGCACATGTGCGCCCATGTGTGCGTGTTTCTGGCCATACACGTTATGCCTATAGGCCCAGGGAAGGAGTAAAGGACAGGATGAATATGCAATGGTACCTTGGATATATCCTTCCAGTTTACAACCTAAAAGCTTTGTGAGACAGAGACTATCTCCCTTTCATTGTTCATCAATCCCTTTCTAGCCCCAAGTTTGTAAAATTTCCTGCTAAATATAGATTCATAGACTATCTCATGTTGGAAGGAATTTATAAGGATCATCAATTCCAACTCCCTGCTTCTTGCACAACTACATAAAACTAAAGCATCTGACTAAAAGTGTTGTGCAGATATGGTTCTTCTTATGTCACATATTTACATAATTTCAAAATAGATTACTTCTATTGTCACAAGAAGCACCTCTTTCTAAGGAAAAAGTCTGGTGCAAACAATGACTCTTGTTCCCTTGATGTGAACGACTCAGCTTTCTGGACAAAGCTTTACATGTTTTACAGAAGCTCTAATTTTAGTAATTTATTTTGTAATTTCAGCTGTTTTTCACTGCCTTCTCTTTCTTTAGCAGCAGTATGCCCAAGTATTATGAAGAAGCAAATGATGACTACTATGAGAAATCGAATGTTGCAACATTCTTCTAGGGTACAGAAAGCTTGGGCAGATGGATCAGGGTCCTTGGGACAAGAGTACTCTATAGTGGCTGACATTTGTGCCAGACCTGCTTCCCAGGAAGGAATCCACAAGTGGCACTACAGAAGGCTGCAGAGAGATGTCTGACCAGAATCACTAAGGGCATTTGAGAGGTTCCTACAAAATAGAGTTAGTCTCTTTCCAGCAAAAAGTGATTGGCTTGCTGGAACACAGAGCTTTTCCATACTTCAGGTTTTGTCTTTTGAAGTAACATACCATGAGCAGATAGCTAGTAGAGAAGAGCTGAAATTACTGCTTATAGGTTGGAACTACACTTCTTCCAAACCAGCTCAAACCTTCCTGCTTTCCAATGCTTTTATAATTTGCCATGAACAAAGCAGGAGAAATCTACCAGTCAGAGAGGAGATCCATGTTTGCATTTGATCGCTTTCCCCTCACATAGATAAACTAACACAAAAAACGAGCATTTCAGATGAAAGCTGACAGCATCTTATTGTGTAAAGCAACAGAGAGGCATCAGTGGACTTCGTTCACACTGCACAAATCAGACTGATCCAAAGTATGTTCTATACAATTAACAAATAACCCCCTTTTCCCTCTACAAAGCATTTGCACGGCCTTCAAGACATAACTGTAACTATTTATTTTTAAAAGCCCTCAATTTAGTGAAATGTGTTCATGCTAATCATCTCACTGTTCTGTACCAGTGTGATCACAAAGGCTGAGAGGTACTGAATTAGCATAAGCAAACTTGAGGCTCTTTTGAGTTCTATTATATTACATTATACTGTTTGTGATAAAAACTGGAGGAGGACTTTTTACAAGTGGCAGCACAAGGGGGAATGGTTTCAAACTAAAAGGGGAGGATTTAGAATGTTGCCTTGTTTTTGGGGTTGCAGACAAATTGAGGGCAGGATTAGGGTTTTCCCCCCTTTTATCTTTTTCTCTTTTCTTTAATTTCTCCTTTTCTTTATTTCTCAATAAAGTCTTAATAATTGCAATTCCAGTTTCTGCAATGGTGTTTATTCTCTTCCTTCTGGGATTGAGGAGGGCAAGAGACCACTTTTTGTAAGGTTAAACAAAACACTGGCCCAAGGCTAAACTGTGACAAGATCTTAGGAAGAAATTCCTCCCTGCTTGGGTTGTAAGGCACTGGAGCAGGTTGCCTGGGAGGTTGTGGCTGCTCCATCCCTGGAAGTGTTCAAGGCCAGGTTG